>JAFFST010054816.1:0-21359 GCA_022414735.1 Noturus placidus | reverse complement strand
ACCCGGAGGAAACCCCCGACACACGGGGAGAACATGCAAACTCCGCACACACATGGCCCTGGCGTGACTCGAACCCCGGACCCTGGAGGTGTGATGCAGACGCGCTAACCACTAAGCCACCGTGCGCCCCTGTTGGAATACAACAAAGCGAAAAATTTCCAAACTAATGCACTGTAAAGTGAATAGCTTCCGTTTCAAACAGCCTTTGTTCCTATGTGTTTTTCTGTAGACCATCTCAAGGTTTTCTTTTTGTGTGTGTGTGTGTGTGTGTGCTAAATCTGACTAACAAAATCTTAGCCTGCAGCAGGTTATTAATATGAGCGTGTGCATGTCTTTCCACACGTCAGCACGTTGAGGAATCATGTGGCGCGAGAGGACGACATCTTAAATAGAACGCAATCTGAATAGGGTCCGAATTGTCATTATGTATAATATATTCCCCCCGGGGCCATGTGTGGGCGGAGTCTGCATGTTCTCCCCGTGCGTCAGGGTTTCCTCCGGGTACTCCGGTTTCCTCCACCAGTCCAAAGACATGCATGTTAGGCTGATGGGCGTGTCTAAAGTGTCCGAATGTGTGTGTGAGTGTGTGTGTGTGAGTGTGCCCTGCGATGGACTGGCACCGTGTCCAGGGTGTACCCCGTCTTGTCCACAATGCCTCCTGGGATAGGCTCCAGGTTCCCTCGTGACCCTGATGAAGATGGATATTCTTTGTATGAAAAGAGACGGTTGTGGTGCAGGTTTACAACGGTGCACGGTACAACACCTGTGTCGAGTGAAGCTCTTGGCTGAGATTTGAACCGAACCTTCTTGGGACTAAATAGTTCAACATGCTGGACGTGGTCCGGGTTCAAACTGGAAGTAATGCTGAGTACTGACCACGCAGCGAGCTTCCGTGCAACATTCAGAGAGCAAATAATAAACAACCAACTTGTATACAGTTGTTAAAGAACGCATTTGTTTGTTTAATCTATGTGGACAAATACACTGTATTTGCCTTATGTTGTTATCCTAAAGTGACTTTAACTTTGTACGTACTGACTGCCATCGACAGTGCTGTTTGTTCATTCATCATACATTTCTCTCTGTGGGGGTCACGGTGGTGTCAGGTTGAAAAGGTCAGTCCGGACTTCTCTATCTCCAGCCACAGATACCAGCTCCTCCTGCTGCCTGGATCTGCCCCCATGGGACATCCCAGATACAGCTCTGGCGGCCGCCAACTAGGAGGCATCTTTGTAAGGTGCCCAAAATACCGTAATTGGCTGGTCTCAAATCACAGAAGTGGCAGCTCTACTCGGAGAATATCACTTAGATCAGTGGTCACTAACCCTGTTCCTAGAGATCTACCTTCCTGAAGACTTTTAGCTCCAACTGTAATGGTGCCCACCTGACCATCTAATCACTGCTTTAAGAAGTTCTTGATCAACTAAACAGCTGGGTTAGATTTTGTTTGGAGATGAAACCTGCAGGAAGGGAGATATCGAGGAAGAGGGTTGGTGAGCACTGCTTTAGGGTAAACCCAGTAGCTTGTGGAAGAAGCTCATTTCACGTTTGTACTCACGACGGTATTGTTTCAGTCGCTACTCACAGTTTGTTACCATAGATGTTGCTGACAGAGTGCTTTGACTGGCCCACCACTACAGACCAGTACAATGTGATCGTGTCTCAGGACAATGGGAGATGACTGTTCCTCTTTATTATTAGGGGTTCATGCCAGTTTTAGAGATCAGATTTTTTTTTCATGATCTTCTGAGAAAGCTTGGCCCATGTGATGATTAGCATAATGAGGAACATACACTATATGGCCAAAGGTTTGTGGACACCTGACCATCACACCTGTGTACTTTTTGAACATCCCATTCCAGAATTACTCAATTCATGGAGCTCGCTTTGAGCCTCTTAATTCCACTGAAAGGAAATTGAAATTTTGCAGCATACAAAGACATTCTATACAATTGTGTGCGTCCAACTTTGTGACAACAGTTTGAGGAAGAAGCACATATGAATGTGATGGTCAGGTGTCCACAGACTTTTGACCATATCGTGTATTACAGCGTATTGGCGGTTTCATTGAAAGCAATAATTGTCACCTTCACTCCACATTGCAAATGTCATTCACATGCCATGTTACTGTGCAGCCCACAGAGCTCTTCAGCCATGCCCTCAGACCTTGCCAAGAAGAAGGTTGCCAAGAAGAAAGAGGCAGCCAAAGCTCGTCAGAGAGTCAAAAAACACGAGGAGGTCGAGCAGCCAGAGGAAAATGGAGCAGTTCCAAATTGGGACACAAATGGAGGTGTGTTCTTTAAATTGCATTGAATGGAACTGAAAATGCTTCCGACAGCCATGTTCACTGGTGACGAATGTATCTATACACTAACTGGTACAGAGCACTGGTATGATCCTGCAGCATCCACTCATTTATTGCTGTATGCCACCATTTCAAAGGAGACCTATTATGCAAAATTCACTTTTAAATGGTGTTTGAACGTAAATGTGTGTCAGCAGTGTGTACACAACCACCGTACAATGGAAAAAATCCATCCAGTCCTTTTTATATTCACCATAAATCATACACGGTGTAATCAGAACGAGTCGTTTTCATTTTCGCCCTATCGTGACGTCACGTTGGAACAAGCCCCGCCCAGGAACTCTGCACTATTAGCATAGCTCCTCCCCCTGAGTGATCTACACACAGTCCGCCATGTTCTCCGTGCCGGAGCGGCTACAGTGATAAGAAGACTCTCAGCTTCATAAGCGTCGTAAGTGTTCAGTTGCTGTCTGTAAGAATGAACAGAAGAGTCTTCATGTACTCCCGCATCAGAGCCCGTGAACACACAGTTTCATTTTTGAAGGAAATGTGCCCCCAAAATAGCTAAATCCGTGTATGTTTGTGCAAATCATTTTACACCAGACTGCTTTGTGAACGAGGGTCAATATAAAGCAGGATTTGCTGAAAAGTTGATTCTCAAGCATGGATCAGGACCAACTGTTCGTAATCCGGCTTCATATCCAGAAGACGTAAGTATCGAACTTTATGTTTTATGAATGTTTGTTTGCAAATCGCCTTTCTGACTGAGCTTCTTAGCAGATTCCTCGACTGACGTGAGAGCAGAGCTATCGTCATCGTCGTTTTTATTTTTAACCTGAAACCGCTTACTGTTTATATAATTCATACATATAGGGCTGAACACCGGTGTTTACAGTGACAGTCATATTGGTAGTCTTGATTTGTTTTTGCCGTAGTATCCAAAGCACGAGCTGTAAAGGCAGAGCACTCTTACTGAATGAAAGGGGGCGGGGTACAAAAGATTACACATTTTTACACACAGCTCATTTGCACCCAAAAAGGGGCATTTACAGAGTGGTATAATAAATGATCCGTGGGGTATTTTGAGCTCAAACTTCACAGACACATTCTGGGGTCACCTGAGACTTATAGTACATCCTGCAAAAAGGGGCATAATAGGTCTCCTTTAAAGCTGGATTGTAATTGTAACATGTTTTTCTTCTACAAACTCTTCAGTCAGGTTGCTGTGTTGTCTCCCTTGCAGATGTTTCTGCCCTGGCTAAAGAGCTAGATGAGTTTGAGCTGAGGAAGATAGAGGCTCGGGCGGTTACAGGTGTCTTGGCATCGCACCCCAACAGTACAGACGTTCACATCAGCAGTCTTTCACTGACTTTCCATGGGCAGGAGCTGCTCAACGACACAAGCCTGGAACTGAACTCAGGCAGACGCTATGGTCTCATTGGCCTCAATGGCACAGGTGTGGATTATAGTCTTGTAAGAGATACCAAACATAAGGCGTTAATACTTAAACCACAGTCTGATGGTATTTATGCTAATGCTGCAGTTACTGATGCTTTAGTAAGGCTAATATAAGAAAAACCTGATTCCTAATTTCCTGAATCCTTTTCACTCTTCTGGGAGAACCAACAGTTGAACACCTGACTATGTGTAGTACAAAAGATTACATCCCCCCCCCCCCCCCCCCCCCCCCCCCCCCGTCACTTCCGACAGGTAAATCTATGCTCCTGTCTGCGATCGGCCATCGAGAGATTCCTATCCCAGAGCACATAGACATTTATCATCTGACACGTGAGATGGCTCCCAGTGAGAAGACAGCTTTACAGTGTGTGATGGAGGTGGATGAGGAGAGGATCCAGCTGGAGAAGGAGGCAGAAAGACTGGCCCATGAGGACTGTGAGTCACACATACAAGGGAAAGAAACAAATATGAAACACTGTAGTGACCAATAAACCAACATACTGTATCCCACCTAGAGTCTGTACACATTCATTAAAGTCCCCCTGAATGTGTAATTTTACTATAATTCTACACATATTAATAATTCTCTGATTAAATAGTCTTTAAAAATGTTCACTGTGTATAAAAAAATAAAAAAAAAACAAATGCTTTTCTTGACTTTTAGGTGTGGAATATTGGCCACAATATGTATTTTGTAGTAGAGGTCGACCGAATGTGGATATTACAGATATCAGTAAAGTTGGGCCGCACCTGGCGATAACCGATTAATCAACCGATAGTTTTTAAAATTGATACTGAATGAAAACATTATACTCAAATTAAATTATTGCGGAACTTTATATCGGAAATAACCAGTACTGACTGTACCATGAAAATGTACTGTACGTTTTTAAGTGAAATAAATATATAAATATTAATATATGATAAATATTTAAGTAAATAAATGATATCCATCCAACCTGAACCAAAAAGTGACACTCCAAACAACAAATAAACAAAATAGAGGTATCCAAAATTAATCAAAAAACACTTCAAATAACAAAACAATATGTGTCTGTTTTTATTTCGCCGCTAGAGGCCGCTCTTGTACATCTAATGACTGTAAAATGAATAAAGAAAAAAAAACAACCTACACTTGAGTCAGGGGATTGAGTCAGTACTGAGCCTGTCCTAAGTTACCTAGGTAACTAGGTAATGGTAGGTAACTAGGTAATACACACCAATGGTAGCAGAGCTGCATGCAAGGTGCTAGCTTGCCATCGGGGGCAACTTAGGGTTCAGTGTCTTGCCCAAGGACACTTCGGCATGGGATCACCCGGGCCGGGATTCAAACCACCGACCCTACGATTAGTGGATTAGTGGACAACCCGCTCTACCCACTGAGACACAGCCGCAACTACATCAAATGCATCTGAAGTAAAAAAAAGTATATAACAGGCGGTTGTGGTGCAGTTGGTGGGCGGCTGTGGCTCAGGTGGTAGAGCGGGGTGTCCACTAATCGTAGGGTTGGTGGTTCGATTCCCGGCCCATGTGACTCCACATACCGAAGTGTCCTTGGGCAAGACACTGAACCCTAAGTTGCTCCCGATGGCAGGTTAGTGCCTTAAGTGGCAGCTCTGCTACCATTGGTGTGTGAGTGTGTGTGTGAATGAGACACAGTGTAAAGTGCTTTGGATAAAAGCACTATATAAGTACACATTTACCATATTACTTTTTTTTTACTTTGTGTTTTGGCTAGCATGCTATCTGTTTCTTGCATACCATGTACGGACCATTTGGTTTTAATCTGGAACTGCTATTCAGGATAAGTGCTGATTATGTGTGTAGACATACCACCAGAATAGCTTGTGTAGAAAGTAAATATTATTAAACACTTCTGTTTAAAATGGCAAATTAGTAACTACTAAATGGCAGTGCTAGTCCTTACTATATACCTTACTATGACCTAATGGATGAGCTAGGTGTAAATTCTGTATGTTCTTTGTGAATTAGATCTCACAGAATCTTTTCCTACAGTACAAGTACTGGGAATTGTTCTTAGAGAATAATAGGGATGATGAGACATAATCCAGTAGATAGGACACCAAAAGTTAAGCTTTTTTCCCCCCTCCTTGTTTACATGTAGCAGAGTGCGAGAAGCTGATGGAGATCTACGAGCGCTTGGAAGAGCTGGATGCAGACAAAGCCGAGGTTCGAGCTTCACGCATTCTCTTTGGCCTGGGCTTTACCCCAACCATGCAGCACAAAAAGCTGAAAGACTTCAGCGGTGGTTGGAGAATGCGTGTCTCCTTGGCCAGGTACGATGCCTGCATGATCCATTTGTGCCTTGTAAAAGAGATCTCTTGCAATGATATTCACTCCTCTGTCCTTTTCTTTCACTTCCCCTTTCCTCCACTCTGTCAGAGCGCTGTTCATTAAACCTTTCATGCTGTTACTGGATGAACCCACTAACCACCTTGACCTGGATGCCTGCGTGTGGCTGGAGGAGGAACTCAAATCGTACGTTTTTCGGCCTTTTAGCGGTTTTGATAGATCTTGTGATAGGCAGGATATTGGAAATAAGTGGAAAAGTCTGGCTAAATCTTAAACACCAGCAGCATGCTCATGTAGCGCAATTGTGGATGCTTAATTTTTGTGGGACTTCTTATTCCCCTCCCAGGTTTAAGCGAATTCTTGTACTCATTTCACACTCCCAAGACTTCCTGAATGGTGTTTGCACAAATATCATACATCTACACCAGAGGAAACTCAGATACTACACAGTAAGTTGTTTTTTATGCACTTTATAAAGAAGTGAATAGATGAGGGATGAATGGTGGAACGGCTTCCGGTCCCTTATTTTAACCCACCTGATCCCACAGGGCGGCTGTGTCTCAGTCGGTAGAGCGGGTTGTTCACTAATCCGCTAATCGTGGGGTTGGTGGTTCGATTCCCGACCCGGATGACTCCACATACCAAAGTGTCCTTGGGCAAGACACTGAACCCTAAGTTGCCCCCGTTGGCAAGTTAGTGCCTTGCATGCAGCTCTGCTACCATTGGTGTGTGTGTGTGTGAATGGGTGAATGAGACACAGTGTGAAGTGCTTTGGATAAAAGCGCTATATAAGTGCACCATTTACCATTTATCCATCTGACCAAGGATACCGTAATTAGCCAGCGCAAGAGATGGATTTACGAGATTAGTTTTAGAAGTGTGTATGTGGCTGCTTTTTCCAGGAACAAGGCTTAGCACCAATGTTCTACTCTGGAGAACAGAGTGAAATATTTCAGTTCATAGTCTTGCCACTACAACGAATACAATGGAAAATGGTTGAGTAAGGGTGCCATACTGGCTTAGTGGTTAGAACGTTTGCCTCGTACCTCCAGGGTTGGGGGTTTGATTCCAGTGTTCTCCCCATGCTTCAGGAGATTCCTCCGGGTAATCCCGTTTCCTCCCCCAGTCCAACGACATGTGTTGTAGGCTCGTTGGTATTTCCAAATTGTCTGCAGTGTGTGCGATAGGTTGGCAGCTTATTCAGGGTGTCCCCTGCCTTGTGCCCCCTAGGATTGACTTCAGGGTCTTCCCAACCCTGTTTAGGATAAAGGATACAGAAAATGGATGGAGTTCTGTTACTCATTTAGATTTATTCATTTAGCAGACGCTTTTATCCAAAGCGACTTACAAATGAGACACACTCACACACCAATGGTAGCAGAGCGGCATGCAAGGTGCTAGCTTGCCATCGGGGGCAACTTAGGGTTCAGTGTCTTGCCCAAGGACACTTCGGCATGGGATCACCCGGGCCGGGATTCCAACCACCAACCCTACGATTAGTGGATTAGTGGATTAGTGGACAATTGCTCTACCGACTGAGCCCCAGCCGCCAAGTGGAACTCAGTGGAACCGCCTTAATCTGTAGTCGACATTTAGTGCCCGTGTATGGGTTTATCCTTTTGTACCTTCCAGTGATTTCATATTTAGAACTGAAATGTGACATTTTGAGGTCATGTTTTTGAGGCTGCTTTCAAACATGCAGCATTGAGTCTGTTTGAACTGAACTCTAGTGTGGTTTGATCGCAGTCAGAAAGTAGCCCGACTCTGACGCGAACTGACTGCATGAACGGAACCATTTTAACCAAATCATTATAACTAGAAAGAAAATAAATGGTCCACAAACATGCCCTCACCCTTTTTGTGCCATCTGATTTCGATTCCAGGGCAATTATGACCAGTACGTGAAGACCAGGGAGGAGCTTGAGGAGAACCAGATGAAACGCTACAACTGGGAGCAGGACCAGATAGCACACATGAAGGTAAAACACTGCTGCGCCGTGCACATGCTATGAGCAGCTCCTCCTTTAGTCCCAATTTAACATTTGCATTTGATGTCTGTCTTTCTCACTACTCCTCTCTAAATTTCTCTTCCATTTTCATACCGTTTCATTCCGTATTAACGCCGCTGGAAGTACATTTACTCGAATTATATTATACATTAGAACACTGACGCAAACCTTTCTGTCCCACTTTCTCTATGTAGAACTATATTGCCCGATTTGGTCACGGCTCGGCTAAGCTGGCTCGCCAGGCGCAGAGCAAAGAGAAGACGTTGCAGAAGATGGTGGCCTCAGGCCTGACGTCCCGTGTAGTTACAGATAAGGTTGAGCACGCACCCACACACACACACACACACACAGAGAGAGCGTTGCTAAATTTAATATATGCAAATGAAGACATTTTTAATGAGACCTGGGAGATTTCTGTCCCTCCATTTCTAGTTTAAGCAACCAATACTATCAAAACTATCCTAAATGTTCATAAAGGAATTGTAAAAGCAAGCCTTGTGGTTTAATCCAAGTTTTATGTAGTGATGCGAATGCTTCAACACAACACGTATGCGTCGTGGTTCTCTCGTGGACGCTCCTCAGAGATCCATGCGGAAGTGAAGATATTGTGTGAATAAAGACTTTTGCATACGTAAAGCATTCGTATCGCTTCATAAACTTGGGATTAAAGCTCTCGGATCACTTTAAGGATGGCTTTATGAACGTCTTGGAGATTGATAGTTTTGGTTACTGGACTGTAAATAAAGGGACAGAAATGTCCCAGGTTTCATTAGAAATGTCTTCATTTGCATTCCGAACACGAACAAATCTCTTATGGGTTTGGAACGACACGAGGGTAAGTAATTGATGATAGAATTTTCATTTTTGCGTGAACTATCCCTTGAAGCGTTATACGAGCATAAATATTACATGTTGTAAATATTGGAGCAGCACTTGATAAATGACTCTTCATCTAGTGCCCCTGAGAGATATATAACTTACACAGGACTGGACAGATTCACCTTCACATTTCAGAAAGACACAGAAATTCCTATTTCAGAGCTTAAAATCTGCAGCAGTGCCGCTGCTATCCAGTGTTTTAGCCCAGTATTGATCTCAGTACATTAGTCAATGCATTCCTATTCATGTACTGGCTTTGGGAAGTGATTGAAACCACAATCAACCGACATCAATGACCATCTCGGACCAAATGCACTGTACTTCCACCTTTTCTCTGTTCTCCAACATAGCCAGCATACGCTTTATTACACCGATTCGTTGTTTCTTTTGCCCTGGTGCTGGAACATTAACCCAGAGCTTCTCTTCTTTCCTCCTGCAGACGCTGTCGTTTTATTTTCCTCCCTGTGGGAAGATTCCGCCGCCTGTCATCATGGTGCAGAATGTCAGTTTCAGATATTCCGACGAGACGGTAAGCGCGCAGAATTCCAGGAAGCGAGAGTTGTCGACTGCAAACTCCGTCACTCGTACTGGTCACCGTATTGACAGTACTCTCATATATTCCTGTAGTACTTCAGTCCTAGGTCAACCGCTGAAGTCATGATACAGGATGATGATACAAACCCGATATAGGCTTCACGAGACTATATTAACACAAATATAATATTACACTTATCATGTTTATTTTGTAATGACGACAAATCGAATTACCGCATTGTATTGTAAAAAATGAAAGAAAGAAAAAAGTAGATCATGATTTATAATACAAATGTAAATAGTCATAAATATGTTTAGAGAAATGTATTTCATGGCAACGTTGTTAATATGATAAGATTCATGGTAGAATGCGTCTTAAACGCGTCAATGCGGCTTCACTGCTCCACCTGGTTCCACGGACCCCTAGAGGTCAGTGGTGTAACTGCAGGCGGTCCGTGGGAAAGTTTTTCAAATGTTTAAATAATAGATTTTTTTTTTCATCCATCCATCCATCCATCCATCCTCAACCGCTTATCCGTAATCGGGTCGCGGGGTAGCAGCTCCAGCAAGGAACCCCAAACTTCCTTTTCCTGAGCAACATTAACCAGCTCTGACTGGGGGATCCCGAGGCGTTCCCAGGTCAGTGTGGAAATATAGTCTTTACACCTAGTCCTGGGTCTTCCCTGAGGTCTCCTCCCAGTTGGATGTGCCTGGAATACCTCCCTAGGGAGGCGCCCAGGGGGCATCCTTACCAGGTGCCCGAACCACCTCAACTGACTCCTTTCAACGCAAAGGAGCAGCGGCTCTACTCTGAGTTCCTCTCGGATAGCCGAGCTTCTCACCCTATCCCTAAGGGAGAGGCCAGCCACCCTCCTGAGAAAACCCATTTCGGCTGTTTGTACCCGCGATCTAAATCTTTTGGTCATTACCCAACCTTCATGACCATAGCTGAGGGTAGGAACGAAAATTGCCCGGTAGATCGATAGTTTTGCCTTCTGGCTCAACTCTCTTTTCGTCACAACGGTACGGTAAAGCGATTGCAATACCGCACCAGCTGCTCCGATTCTCCGGCCAATTTCCCGGAGATTGGCTGGAGATTTTTGTTGTTGTTGTTAAATGGATCGAAGCATATTCAAATGAGATATGCTTTAAAATGAACCGATTTGGTTATTCGTGTGCATTCAGAAATATCACGATCGTCCATTGATGAATTTTATTTAAATGAAATGATCATTTGCAAAATCCTATATGAGTGGTAGAGAAGCTCAAGTGTCACATCGATGGATAAAATAAACAAAAGATATTTTGTTCAGAGATAAAAATAAATAAAGTCTTGAAATGTTTTGATTCAATTTTAAATGGCCAATGTTAATAATATTACAAATGATTAAATATTCATCAAATAAAGCAACATATATAGAAATGACTGTTAAATATATAATTGTTGTGGAGTGAGTGGGTCCTTGTGCATTGTTCGAAATATGCTAGGGCAGGGGTCCCCAAACTTTTCCAGGGCGAGGCCCCAAATGGCTTTAACATTTGTCCGAGGCCCCCCTTTTGCAAGATGTCTTTAAAACACATTTAAAATACATACTTCTGAATATATACGCCCCTTTTATTAATAATTACATCTTACATATTTACATTACATTACATTAGGAATTGATTGTGTGTGTGTGTGTGTGTGTGTGTGTGTGTGTGTGTGTGTGGTTGTCTGAGAGTGAGAATTTATTTTTCACACCAAATTGCTGAGGCCCCCCCTGGCGCCCCCTGGTGGCCCCCCACTTTGCTAGGGGTCCAGAGCTCACAAAAGGATCAGAACCACTGGCTTAACTTTTTTGGACTATTAAGTAAGCACGCTTCAAGCCATTTCGTTTCCCAATCGCAAACTTCGTGCTTTGTTGCTGCCACCTAGTGTGTAAGAAGAGTTAGAGCTTAACTAAATATTAAACACAACACAAATATCACGACACACGTCAGAGAAGCGAAAATCATCTCACCAGTATTTTCGACACAGACATTCTGCCTCATACCTTCTAGTAATGTCAAGCAGATGACCGCTACTGTATATGAAGTGTGCTCTAGTGTGCCATGGTGTTTATTACCACTATTACATCCAGCTCGTTCCTACACACCAGGTGTCGTGGCGTGTTACTCTTACCGATTTGTAAGTTTTTGCTGTTCACAGTGAATTTGAATGAAAGCAAGCATGCAATGGGGACTCCCTCACGGAAATGAGCCTAAAATCGATCCTCAAATACCTACTGACCTTGTATGTTGTCTTTTTTAAAAGCCATATATTTATAAAAACCTGGAGTTTGGCATTGACCTGGATACGCGAGTGGCTCTAGTGGGCCCTAATGGAGCAGGGAAGTCCACACTACTGAAACTGCTGATGGGGGAGGTCAGTTGACTGTGATCGTTAACGAATCTGTTCTGTTAACGTCACAATCCGTGTACTTAAACCTCAGTGCTTACCGGGTTTTCTTGCTTTATTAGCTCCTCCCAACTGATGGTATGATCAGGAAACACTCCCATGTGAAGATTGGCAGGTATCACCAGGTGAGCTATATTCTCAGTTAACTGTCATTGAACTGTGCATGTATACTTTGCATGCTACTAATCTCTAACAGCAGACACCGTTATCATCACATTATAATAACCAGGGAAAGGGGCTAACAATGTACCTACAACTAGGGCGGCTGTGGCTCAGTCGGTAGAGCGGGTTGTCCACTAATCCACTAATCGTAGGGTTGGTGGTTCGAATCCCGGCCCGGGTGATCCCATGCCGAAGTGTCCTTGGGCAAGACTCTGGACCCTAAGTTGCCCCCGATGGCAAGCTAGCACCTTGCATGCAGCTCTGCTACCATTGGTGTGTGAGTGTGTCTCATCTGTAAGTCGCTTTGGATAAAAGCGTCTGCTAAATGAATAAATGTCAATGTAAATGTACAGCTATGTGCTACCTAAGCCGTGTGCACATTAAATCATCACATAAATCAATAAATATTGGGGTTTTCATATCTCTAGGTTTCATCTAATAGTTTTCACCTTTTGAGGTTTTTGTCCCATATGTGTCTTGTAGCATCTGACTGAACAGCTGGAGTTGGACCTGTCTCCTCTAGAGTACATGATGAAGTGTTACCCAGAGATCAAAGAGAAAGAGGAGATGAGGAAGATCATCGGACGGTACGGCCTGACGGGTAAACAGCAGGTGGGTGTCTGTTTAAGACCGCGAAGGAAACACTTTCATCTGTTACAGCCTGTAATTCTGTAAATCAATATTTGGAAACATTTAATACAGTGCATGGGGTATATTTATTCCAAAAATATTTTTGGAAATGTCTTGAATATGGTATTAAAAAGTATTGGTTTCATTGTGCTGAGACCTGCAGATATCCTGCCTGTGCTTCGGGGTTTCCTCTGGGTACCCCGGTTTTCTCCCCCAGCCCAAAGGCATGCATTGTAGGCTGATTGGTGTTTCCCCGTAGTGTGTGAATGTGTGTGTGATTGCAATGAGCTGGGCCCCCCAGTTCAGGGTGTCCCCCGGAATAAGCTCCAGGATCTCTGCGACCCTGCAGCGGTACCGAAAATGGATGGATAATACAGTATATAATGTGTAATAAATTGGTGAAATTTCTCTTCAGGTGAGTCCCATCAGGAATCTATCAGATGGTCAGAAGTGTCGAGTGTGCTTCGCCTGGCTGGCCTGGCAGAACCCACACATGCTCTTCCTCGATGAACCTACCAATCACCTGGACATTGAGACCATTGACGCACTTGCTGAAGCCGTGAACGAGTTTGAGGGAGGGATGATGCTGGTCAGCCACGACTTCAGACTCATCCAGCAGGTAGATTACCGCTGCACACAAAAACCTCAAAGCTGCCTTGAATGAAGCGTTGTCCTTCTGTCGAACTGTAGAAATGACTGTGATATGTTTGATTCCAGGTGGCTCAGGAAATTTGGGTGTGCAAGAACCAGACCATCACCAAATGGAACGGAGACATTTTGGCATACAAGGAACACTTGAAGTCAAAAATCGATAAACAGACGCACGACGTTTGAAGGTCTAGAGCCGGGACTTTTCCCTTTGCATCATGGATAGATTACTTTGCCCTTCTCATCTTACTGTAATGCATGTGATCTAAGATAATTTCCCACAGACCTTCCTCAAAATTTCAGAGTGGATTGTAAACTGCATTCCAGTGTCCCAGCATCAAAATACAGTACATTCACTCACTACTCCTTGTGGAAAACTTCACACACGCCAATCATAGTCTGGGTATTAACTGTCACTTTTCTTTTTATTTAGATATTATAACTGCAATAATGTTGAATAAATCAATTTAACAATATCGTAGGCTAGGAGTTGTAGAACCACATCATTCGAAGTCATAATTCAAAAACATAAGCAGTCTGTAATGAAATGACATTACATTTACATTTATTCGTTTATCCAAAGCGACTTACAAAGCAGAAAAATACAAGCAAAGCGATATGAAGCAGAGAACAATACAAGTAGTGCTACCATACAAGATCCGTTTTAGCACCTCTAACGAAACAAGCTCACACACGCAAATGACCAGGTCCAGTTTGGGGCAACAGGATACTAAAAGTGAACAAGAAGGCAAGCAAAAGATCGACAGACGGTAAGCTAATCTAGGGAAATGATGTTAAATGGCTAGGGGGAATAAGTAAAGAACATGAGAGACTTTGAAATGAAATGTGTGGAATCATTGCATGTATAATCCAGGCTTTATAATAATAATTAATATAGCGCTTTTTACAATGGTACATTGTCTCAAAGCAGCTTTACAGAAATATCATTTTACATTTACAAGCAACTTACAAATGAGACACACTCACACACCAATGGTAGCAGAGCTGCATGCAAGGTGCTAGCTTGCCATCGGGGGGAACTTAGGGTTCAGTGTCTTGCCCAAGGACACTTCGGCATGGGATCACCCGGGCCGGGATTCCAACCACCAACCCTACGATTAGTGGATTAGTGGACAACCCGCTCTACCCACTGAGACACAGCCGCGCTAAAATCCCTTTATGAGTGTCTGCATTATCTGGTGTGAGACGATGCAGAAGGGGTATGGGATATGAGATGGATAATGACTCGGCTAGCCGGTTCCACTCAAAAAAATCATTAATTACACTTACTTCATTTAATTGAAGAAAGTTTTTTTTTTTTTTTACACTCAATGTAATTTACTTCATTCAAAATAAATCAGTTTAGCTGGGTCAACTCAATTTATTTAATTTAGGTCAAGTTAATTAAGTTTTCTTATGTTGGTCAAACTTAATTTTTGTATGAATTTGATTTGATTTTCCTATGTATAAACAAGCAGTTTCATTCATCATTATAAACAATGTATATAATGAACAAATAAGAACAGACTGGGGTCAGTACTGACATTAGTATAGATCACGGAGTTCCCACAGCCTAAGCACAATGTAAACCACCACATTCAAAAACATTACCGACTCTTTCAGATGTCCAACATAACTGAACAATAAACACTAACATGCCTTTCCCTTTACTAAAACAAACAGCAAATAAAGCTTATTCCCTAAATTTACTCTCCTAATGCAGTCCTTTGCCAGGCATGCTGGGAAAATACAGATCCACTGCCCAGTTAGTTATAACAAAAATGATTCATGTAGTTTTAACACAAATAAATGAAGTCTTAAAACTTCAGTTTTAAATATATTCTGTGGAGTGAACACCGTGAAAAGGTTCAAATACCGTGTTACCTTTGCTCATTTGAATTAATTAAACTGAACAAGAGGCAGAAAATCTTTATTTGAGTGCGTCAATAAGTACTTGTACAGACTACACTATTAAAAATGGACTGTCAATTTTACAGTAAATTACTGTTGTCAATTACAGTCAAAATAATTGTAATAAAAAACAATGATTTAAAAAAAACCTGCAAAAATATATATTTACAGTAAAGTACTGTCATAGCTTGCGTAGATATCTTACGTTAGATATCTTGCGTCATATCTTGCGTAGTATAAAATAACACACAATCCAGTACATTTGCTCATTTGGTTGAAATTCTTTCAAAATGGACATCTCTAAGGTTCCTCAAGGGTCCATCCATCCATCCATCTTCAACCGCTTACTCCTTTTCAGGGTCACAGGGAACCTGGAGCCTATCCCAGGAGGCATCGGGCACAAAGCAGGGTCCATCACAGGGCACAATCACATACACACACTACGGACATTTTAGACACATGCATGTGTTTGGACTGGGGGAAGAAACCAGAGTACCCCGAGGAAACCCCCGACACACGGGGAGAACATGTAAACTCCACACACACTCGAACCCTGGAGGTGTGAGGCGAACGTGCTAACCACTAAGCCACCATGCGCCCTTCCTCAAGGGTGTATTGAATAATTAAGGGCTCTAGCTTCCTTAAAGGGTTTCACTTGGACACAATCACATACACATTCATAATCACACCCAGTCATACACTACGGACACTTTGGACACGCCAATCTGTCTACCATGCATGTCTTTGGACTGGGGGAGGAAACCGGAGTACCCTGAGGAGAACATGTAAACTCCGCACACACAGGACCTCGGTGGGGATCGGACCCCGGACCCTGGAGGAGTGAGGCGAACCACTAAGCCACTGTGTGCCCCTTTCACAGATATTCAATTTGTAGTTTTTTTTTTTTTTTTAAATTGATGTAATTAACAATATTCATGTACTTTTAAATCAGAAATCCCCACTTTGAATTAATTCACATTCATGTAATCGAACAAAATATTGATATTTTGTTTATATATATTATATATTTATATATAGACATGTATATGAAATAGTAATTAATATCTTTGCTAGATGCTAACTGAATAAAGAACATGCACAAATTCAGACTGTTTGCACTTTTCCGTCGCATATTTATTTGCGTCATATCATTTCAAATGTTCGGCATCTCCGCGCTCGTGCCAGACTCTGACCAATCGTAGCGCTCGTAATTCAGCAGGAGGCGTGTCCTTGCGCCTACCAGGAAGTGGCTGAATTGTTTGATCACGTGGTGTTGTTTTGCCGCCTTGCCTACTTTTGTTCGGCGCGCGGAGTTTAGTGCCGCTTTGGTAATGAAACATGGCGTCATGTGAGAGCTCGGCGGTCGGTGGAGTTCAGGGCTCTTTACTCAAACTTCACTCTTTTCTCGGAGACACAGAAACGAGAAACGCAGCGATTATATGCCATGATATTATCGGAGACCTGGGGCAGGAGTGCATGCTGACCAAGAGCGAGACTGAACTGGGTGAGAAGCTACAAGAGAGAGAGTGTGTGTGTGTGTGTGTGTGTGTGTGTGTGTGTGTGTGAGAGAGAGAGAGAGAGAGAGAGTCTGAGAGAGTGAGGGAGAGTGAGTGTGTGAAAGAGAGAGAGTGAGAGTGAGTGAGTGTGAGAGAATGAGTGAGCTCGAGGGAGAGAGAGAGAGTGAATGAAAGAGAGAGTGAGAGTGTATGAGAGAGAGAGTGAGTGAGTGTGTGAGTGAGTGTGAGAGACTGTATGAGTGAGTGAGAGTGAGTGTGAGAGAATGAGTGAGTGTGAGAGAATGAGTGAGATCGAGGGTGTGAGAGAGAGTGAGTGATTGAGTGAGTGAGATCGAGGGTGAGTGAGAGTGAGTGATTGAGTGAGTGAGATCGAGGGTGAGTGAGAGTGTGTGAGTGAAAGAGTGAGTGAGTGAGAGTGTATGAGTGAGTGAGTGGGAATGTATGAGAGAGTGGGAGTGTGTGTGTGAGTGAGAGTGTGAGAGTGAGTGTGTGAGTGAGTGTGTGTGTGTGTGTGTGATTGAGTGAGTGAGATCGAGTGAGAGTGTGAGTGAGAGAGAGTGAGTGTGTGAGTGAGTGTGATAGAATGAGTGAGATCGAGGGAGAGAGAGAGTGAGTGATTGAGTGAGTGAGTGAGATCGAGGGAGGGAGAGAGTGAGTGAGTGAGTGAGATCGAGTGAGTGATTGAGTGAGTGAGATCGAGTGAAAGAGTGAGTGGGAATGTATGAGAGAGTGTGAGTGTGTGTGTGTGTGTGTGATCGAGTGTGTGATCGAGTGTGAGTGAGAGTGTGAGTGAGAGTGTGAGTGAGTGTGTGAGTGAGTGTGATAGAATGAGTGAGATTGAGGGAGAGAGAGAGTGAGTGATTGAGTGAGTGAGATCGAGGGTGAGTGAGAGTGTGTGAGTGAAAGAGTGAGTGAGTGAGAGTGTATGAGTGAGTGAGTGGGAATGTATGAGAGAGTGTGTGTGTGTGAGTGAGAGTGTGAGAGTGAGTGAGTGTGTGTGATTGAGTGAGTGAGATCGAGTGTGAGTGAGAGTGAGTGTGTGAGTGAGTGAGTGTGATAGAATGAGTGAGATTGAGGGAGAGAGAGAGTGAGTGATTGAGTGTGTGAGTGATTGAGTGTGTGAGTGATTGAGTGTGTGAGTGAGTGAGTGTGTGAGTGTGTGAGTGAGTGTGTGAGTGAGTGTGTGAGTGAGTGTGTGAGTGAGTGTGTGAGTGAGTGTGTGAGTGAGTGTGTGTGAGTGAGAGTGTGTGAGTGAGAGTGTGTGAGTGAGAGTGTGTGAGTGAGAGTGTGTGAGTGAGAGAGTGAGAGTGAGAGAGTGAGATCGAGGGTGAGAGAGAGTGAGATCGAGGGTGTGAGTGAGTGAGGGTGAGTGAGGGTGAGTGAGAGAGTGTGTGAGTGAGTGAGTGGGAATGTATGAGAGAGTGGGAGTGTGTGTGAGTGAGTGAGTGTGATTGAGTGAGTGTGTGTGTGTGATTGAGTGAGTGTGTGTGTGTGATTGAGTGAGTGTGTGTGTGTGATTGTGTGAGTGTGTGTGTGTGTGTGATAGAATGAGTGAGATTGAGGGAGAGAGAGAGTGAGTGATTGAGTGAGTGAGATCGAGAGAGAGTGAGTGATTGAGTGAGTGAGATCGAGAGAGAGAGAGAGTGAGTGATTGAGTGAGTGAGAGTGAGTGAGAGTGAGTGAGTGTGTGAGTGAGTGTGTGAGTGAGTGTGTGAGTGAGTGTGTGAGTGAGTGTGAGTGAGTGAGTGAGATCGAGGGAGAGTGAGTGAGTGAGATCGAGGGAGAGTGTGTGAGTGAGTGTGAGAGAATGAGTGTGAGAGAATGAGTGAGATCGAGGGAGAGAGAGAGTGAGTGATTGAGTGAGTGAGATCGAGGGAGGGAGAGAGTGAGTGAGAGTGAGTGTGAGAGAATGAGTGAGATCGAGGGAGAGAGAGAGAGTGAGTGATTGAGTGAGTGAGATCGAGGGAGAGAGAGAGTGAGTGATTGAGTGAGTGAGATCGAGGGAGAGAGAGAGATTGAGTGAGTGAGATCGAGGGAGAGAGTGAGTGAGTGATTGAGTGAGTGAGATCGAGAGAGAGAGAGAGAGAGTGAGTGATTGAGTGAGTGATTGATTGAGTGAGTGATTGAGTGAGTGTGAGTGAGAGTGAGTGAGTTCGAGGGAGAGTGTGTGAGTGAGTGAGTGTGAGTGAGTGTGAGAGAATGAGTGAGATCGAGGGAGGGAGAGAGTGAGTGAGAGTGAGTGAGTGCGAGAGAATGAGTGAGATCGAGGGAGAGAGAGAGAGAGTGAGTGATTGAGTGAGTGAGATCGAGGGGGAGAGAGAGAGAGTGAGTGAGTGAGATCGAGGGAGAGAGAGAGAGAGAGTGAGTGAGTGAGATCGAGGGAGAGAGAGAGTGATTGAGTGAGTGAGGGAGAGAGAGAGAGAGAGAGTGAGTGATTGAGTGAGTGAGATCGAGGGAGAGAGAGAGTGAGTGATTGAGTGAGCGAGATCGAGAGAGAGTGAGTGATTGAGTGAGTGAGTGAGATCGAGGGAGAGAGAGAGAGAGAGAGTGAGTGATTGAGTGAGTGAGTGAGATCGAGTGAGTGATTGAGTGAGAGAGAGTGAGTGTGAGAGAATGAGTGAGATCGAGGGAGGGAGTGAGTGAGAGTGAGTGTGTGAGTGCGAGAGAATGAGTGAGATCGAGGGAGAGAGAGAGTGAGTGATTGAGTGAGTGAGATCGAGGGAGAGAGAGAGTGAGTGATTGAGTGAGTGAGATCGAGAGAGAGTGAGTGATTGAGTGAGTGAGATCGAGAGAGAGAGAGAGAGAGAGTGAGTGATTGAGTGAGTGAGATCGAGAGAGAGAGAGAGTGAGTGACTGAGTGAGTGAGATCGAGAGAGAGAGTGAGTGATTGAGTGAGTGAGATCGAGAGAGAGTGAGTGATTGAGTGAGATCGAGGGAGAGAGAGAGTGAGTGATTGAGTGAGTGAGATCGAGGGAGATCAAGGGAGAGAGAGAGTGAGTGAGATCGAGAGAGTGAGTGATTGAGTGAGTGAGATCGAGGGAGTGAGAGAGTGAGTGAGAGTGAGTGAGTGGCGAGAGAATGAGTGAGATCGAGGGAGAGAGAGAGAGTGAGTGATTGAGTGAGTGAGATCGAGGGAGGGAGAGAGAGAGTGAGTGATTGAGATCGAGGGAGAGAGAGAGTGAGTGAGTGAGATCGAGAGAGAGAGTGAGTGATTGAGTGAGTGAGATCGAGGGAGAGAGAGAGTGAGTGAGTGAGTGAGATCGAGTGAGTGTGAGAGAATGAGTGAGAGTGAGTGTGTGAGTGAGTGAGTGCGAGAGAATGAGTGAGATTGAGGGAGAGAGAGTGATTGAGTGAGTGAGATCGAGGGAGATCAAGGGAGAGAGAGAGTGAGTGAGATCGAGAGAGAGAGAGAGAGTGAGTGATTGAGTGAGTGAGATCGAGGGAGAGAGAGAGAGAGAGTGAGTGATTGAGTGTGAGAGAGTGAGTGTGAGAGAATGAGTGAGATCGAGGGAGGGAGTGAGTGAGAGTGAGTGTGTGAGTGCGAGTGAGTGAGTGAGATCGAGGGAGAGAGTGAGTGAGTGAGATCGAGGGAGAGAGTGAGTGAGTGAGATCGAGGGAGAGATTGAGTGAGTGAGATCGAGGGAGTGAGAGAGTGAGTGATTGAGTGAGTGAGATCGAGGGAGGGAGAGAGAGAGTGATTGAGTGAGTGAGATCGAGAGAGAGAGAGAGAGAGTGAGTGATTGAGTGAGATCGAGGGTGAGAGTGAGTGATTGAGTGAGTGAGATCGAGGGAGGGAGAGAGAGAGTGAGATCGAGGGAGAGAGTGAGATTGAGTGAGTGAGATCGAGGGAGAGAGTGAGATTGAGTGAGTGAGATCGAGGGAGAGAGAGAGTGAGTGAGATCGAGGGAGAGAGTGAGAGTGAGTGATTGAGTGAGTGAGATCGAGAGAGAGAGAGAGTGAGTGATTGAGTGAGTGAGATCGAGGAGTGATTGAGTGAGAGAGAGTGAGTGTGAGAGAATGAGTGAGATCGAGGGAGGGAGTGAGTGAGAGTGATTGAGTGAGTGAGATCGAGGGAGAGAGAGAGCGAGTGAGTGATTGAGTGAGTGAGATCGAGGGAGAGAGTGAGTGAGTGAGATCGAGGGAGAGAGTGAGTGAGTGAGATTGAGGGAGATCGAGAGAGAGTGAGTGACTGAGTGAGTGAGATCGAGAGAGAGAGAGAGAGAGAGAGAGTGATTGAGTGAGTGAGATCGAGGGAGAGAGAGAGTGAGTGAGTGATTGAGTGAGTGAGATCGAGGGAGAGAGAGAGTGAGTGAGATCGAGAGAGAGAGAGAGTGAGTGATTGAGTGAGTGAGTGAGATCGTGAGAGAGAGAGAGAGTGAGTGCGTGAGAATGACTGAGATCGAGGGAGAGAGAGAGAGTGAGTGATTGAGTGAGTGAGATCGAGGGAGAGAGAGAGAGAGAGTGATTGAGTGAGTGAGATCGAGAGAGAGAGAGAGTGATTGAGATCGAGAGAGAGAGAGAGAGAGTGAGATCGAGAGAGAGAGAGAGTGAGTGAG
>JAFFST010054813.1:27708-31314 GCA_022414735.1 Noturus placidus | reverse complement strand
TGCATGCAGCTCTGCTACCATTGGTGTGTGAGTGTGTCTCATTTGTAAGTCGCTTTGGATAAAAGCGTCCGCTAAATGAATAAATGTAAATGTTATGTAATGTAAATGTACTGACATTGGTGTTGCTGTTGGTAGAAATCCAGGGCTTCAGTATCAGTACTACCCCTCTGATGTTTAAGCTAATGTCACTAGATAAGATAGAAATTTTTCTAAAACCTGTTTTATTTTTAGACATTTCTATAAAAAAATCAGCTCATACGCTGATGTACGGGCACTAGTCATACAGCTCGTTGTACAGCTTGTTGTCGGGTTTATTCTCCACACTCCAGTCATGATCACACACTTGTACGCCTACAGCACCAACGCATCTGTTATCAGATGACTCTGAAATATTTACAGCATCAGGCCTCGAACTATAAATCATATACATCTTTATTTTGATTCTTCCAGTCTGCGTGAAAAGCAAATTCCCAGCAGCACCTCATCATCACAACATTGCTCAAGCGATGCTGACTGTTCTCCAGTATGCTGTAAATACATGATGGGTTTGTTATTTGACCAGGTGTTTGCTAACAGGACTGTTGGGATTCTTATGTGTATATTTAAAGTCAGAAGGACGCGCTAACTTTTACCTGAGCACGTTTCAATTGGATTTGAACATCAAGACGCAGATCTGACTGGTGAAATAAAATGTGAAAAATAGCAGCGAGCAGCGATCTATGGGGTCCAAGCACCTTTCATGAATCGTGTCACCATGGCGACTTCATACCGAGTTCAGGTTTCATAATAGTGGCTCAATTCTCACCTTTTGAAATGCCTGCTAAGAGCTGATTGGCTGATTGATTTTTTTTTTTTAATCAAGCAATGCAGTCATTAGGAATCCACTTAATGATTAGAATCTTTGGTGCTTGGACCCCTAATAAATACATTTTTAACTAAAGTTAAACGTACACAAAAGATCTTGGAATACGTTGTGATCGAAGGTAATTTCTTTCAGACTACTGACTAGTTTCTTAAAAAAATAAATAAATAAATATACTAGAATGTCTAGTTTGCATCCGATTTATAAACGAAATCATTTATAAACCAGTGATCGTTCAGATAGGTGACTATAATAATACATGTTTTTCTGCCCGAGAGACCACTTAATAACGGCAGGGAAACATCTTTACATGTTCACCCTCATTTGAAATACAAAGATGAAGTATAAATATTCACGAATATGCAAATTAGACACCACGTCATGTCCTCTTTCTATCCCAAAACGCTAGGTGCTGGTACACTAGCGACAGGTAGGGGATGTCGGTATCGTTTCCATCACTGCTTTCTCAATGATTTACCAATCCAATGAAATATATGTATTGTATTAAGTGAGGGCGCACGGTGGCTTAGTGGTTAGCACGTCCGCCTCACACCTCCAGGGTCCGGGGCTCGAGTCCCGCCAGGGCCATGTGTGTGTGTGGAGTTTGCATGTTCTCCCCGTGTGTCGGGGGTTTCCTCCGGGTACTCCGGTTTCCTCCCCCAGTCCAAACACATGCATGGTAGTCTGATGGGCGTGTCTAAAGTGTCCGTAGTGTATGAATGTGTGTGTGTGCTTGTGCCCTGCGATGGACTGGCACCCTGTCCAGGGTGTACCCTGCCTTGTGCCCGATGCCTCCTGGGATAGGCTCCAGGTTTCCATGTGACCCTGAAAAGGAGTAAGCGGTTGAAAATGGATGGATGGATGGGTGGATGAAATATATGTATTGTATTAAGTGTGGGCGCGCGGTGGCTTAGTGGTTAGCACGTCCGCCTCACACCTCCAGGGTCGGGGGTTCGAGTCCCACCATGGCCATGCATGTTCTAAAGTGTCCGTAGTGCATGAATGAGTGTGTATGTGATTGTGCCCTGTGATGGACTGGGTAGCCTGCAATGCCCTGCGATGTCCAGGGTGTACCCCACCTTGTGCCTGATGCATCCTGGGATACGCTTCAGGTTCCCCCGTGACCCTGATAAAGGAGTAAGCGGTAGAGGATGGATGATGGATGGATATATTAAGTGTCATGTGAATATGCAATTCAAGAAATTCAATTGGACCAAGAAAGAGTTGAGAAATCTGATTAGTTTTCTAGTTAACGATGTGATGGGACACAACGCCACGTCAGCAAACCAACAATTTCAGTCGCGTCATGTGATCAGACGGTCCGGAGATTAAACGAGACAAAGGAACGATTAGAAAACAGATTAATCTTCATCTCTGGTCTTTTAGATTGGATTCTTTTTACGCAATACATAATGCATGTGAAAATGCCGGCAGCAAAATGCACCTTTTTTTTTTTTTTTTTTCCCCTGAATCACATTTTCATTTTCTTACTTTCATTATGTTTATAAATTCGATGGAAACTCGGCCACCCCGACGACCCTGCGCCTGTCTCGGATCCTTTGATTCAGTTAAAACGTGATGAAACGTGAATGATGAAACCTGTGGGTAATCTTTGTGTCATGCAGTGGTTACATTTCAGTGTCTATAAGTGTCAAGGCTGGAAAAAATATCCTGCTGCAGTCAGTCGGTGTTGCTGGTCGGTGAAGTCATTTCTGTTTGATGTGGCTGTATCTGCATCCAGCGATGTGAGAAAACATCACATGAATCAATGCTGAAAAATTGGTTGGAGAAGAGCAGATGGCACGATGAACTGATTGCATCTGTGTTACAGCATCGGGAAACTCGCGGCTCATGAAACGTGAGTGAAGGAGTCTGGAAAGCCTGCACCGCTGCACTCTGGGATTTCTAAATGGTTAATTTAACACAAAGGCTGGTTATTAGTGATGGCCCAATCCCATTTTTTATTATGTTTGTTTGCATGGCTGATATCAAGAGCTCTGAATATTAGATGTTGCTGATCCATTAAGCAAGAAATATCAAATCTAAATCATGAAGGAAATAAGCTGAAAATACAGAAAGGTGTCGAGCGAATATCGCGGCTCACGAAGTCGCTTCGTTCCTTTCAGACTACTGAGCAGTACTGATGTAGATTACTGGATCGTTCACATTCCAAAGCGACACATTTGATGTACGAAACAAGTTCGAGTCAAGCTGTGAAAGTATAGTCGAAGGCAAGTCAAGTCAGCATGAGTCAGGTCAAAAGCAAGGTGAGTTGTAAGTCCAGTCAAAGTTAGATGAAGTCTGATCAAATTCCGATGAAGTCAGATCAAGTCCGAGTCAAAATGAAATCAGATGAAGGCAAATCAAGTCATGTTAACTACAGATTTAATTTAATTTAATTTATCAATTTGTATAGCGCTTTTTACAATGGTACATTGTCTCAAAGCAGCTTTACAGAAATATCATTTTTACATTTACAAGCGACTTACAAATGAGACACACTCACACACCAATGGTAGCAGAGCTGCATGCAAGGTGCTAGCTTGCCATCGGGGGCAACTTAGGGTTCAGTGTCTTGCCCAAGGACACTTCGGCATGGGATCACCCGGGCCGGTATTCGAACCGCCAACCCTACGATTAGTGGATTAGTGGACAACCCGCTCTACCCACTGAGCCACAGCCGCCCTATATACAGATCAAGTCAAAGGCAAGTCAAAACAGGTCAGTCAGATTAAATCCGATCA
>JAFFST010054813.1:20208-22708 GCA_022414735.1 Noturus placidus | reverse complement strand
ACTGTGTGGAAGTGAGTGCTCTTAATGATGTAACTGGTGGATGAACAGTGTGGGGGCGGTGATGATGAAAGCAGTCCATGGTTATCTAAGATTTCACATCATATTTGACAGAAAAGGTTTCTCCTTGAAATGATGACTGCAGAACAAAAGCTGTCAATACCCATATCTGGTTTATTTATTTATTTCCTTGTTGATTGTCCTTGATGGCATCGACCCGCGTTTCACCCTAAACCCCTCCCCCAATTCAAAAACACCAACCCACAAACAAACCGACAGCAGTTTCCTAAACTGTGCTTTATTTCTCTTATTCCGCTCCAATTCACCAATGATTCCATTTTTACTTTATAAAATAATGTCTTCTCCTGCTTAGAACCTTGTGGAATGGGTTCTTCCGAGAACTGCTCGAACTATTTCGAGCCCGTGATGTAACCTTAGATTTAACTTTTCCAAAGTGGTTCTTTAACTTTGAACTTTTCCAAGTGCTTTTTTCTCACTGAACCTTGTTTTATACGGTTCTAAGGTTCTAAGAGTGTAGCTTCTGATAAAGGTTCTTGGTACCTTGGATTGTTCCCTCAAAGAGGCTTAAGAACCATTTCATTTTAGATGGAAACTTTTCAAAAGGTTCTTTTTAAGGATTCTTGGATCGTTATGGGTTCCTAGATTTATTTATTTATTTATTTTTAGAGCGGTTCTACTTCGATATATCTCTAATAAGAAAATACTCTGTCGTAGAGTTCTGGATAGAACCTTTCAGAAGGACAAGAGAAAGAAACCTTTATGCTGCAAGTAGAAAGTTCTAAGTGGAACGCTTTTCAAAGTGGTTCTGCTTGCAAACCTTCTTTAAAGAGTGTTCCATCATAGAACCTGTTTTTTAGGGTTACGTGTTTATAGAACCTTTAAACTGGAAAGAGCTTCTTCATGGTTGTAGGTTTAATGCCTTCCCTAATGCTGTAGCTTTTGACCAAGGTTCATTTGTAGAACCTTTGTAGAACCTTGCTGTATGCGTAGTGGAATGTTTTCCGAAGATGCTCGACTCTTTGGAATGGGTTCTTCCTATAACTTCCTATAGCTCTACACAGAAGCTATGATGGTTCCTTCAGAGGACCGTGAGAACCGTTTAGAGTCCTAGATTTAGAGTTATGGGTTCCTAGTTATCTAAAGATGTTCCAAATGGAATCTTCAAATGGTTTCATTACAAGGAACAAGCTAAAGAACTAGTAAGAGTTCTAGATTGAACCTTTTTTTAAGATGTTCTTTAAGAGTGTTTGTTTGGATAGTTGTGGGTTCTTTAATTTTTTTTATTTATTATACAGTATATATATATATATATATATAAAGACATTCTACACATGGTACCTTTTAAAGGTTTCAGTGGAAGAACAAAATCAAAGAACCATTTATTAAACCATTCATTTTTTTTGTATTAAAACGAATGAATTTTCTGAAAGCGTACATGTCCTGATAGTTTAGGGTTCTTAGCATCCTGAACGGGTTCTGCTTTGAAAAATATTGTTTCTCTGATAATTAAACCCTCATAGAACTTTTTAACGGATTCCACCATGATGGAGGCTTGAAGGTTCTAGATTTAACCTGTTTATCATTTTTATTGAAAGTGCATCCTTTAGCTAAACTTCTTCACATGACCTTTACTACAGCAGTTTGGTTCTAGGTGGAATATCTCCATGGTAATTCTGCTGGGAATATTTTCAGAAGATCTCAAATAAAATAAACGCCACACTTTAAAGGGCGCACTTATATAGCGCTTTTATCCAAAGCGCTTTACACTGTGTCTCATTCACCCATTCACACACACACACTCACACACCAATGGGAGCAGAGCTGCATGCAGCCGCCCAGTGCTTTAGGGCTGTGCTTTAGCGCTGTGCTTTAGTGCTGTGCTTTAGGGCTGTGCTTTAGGGCTGTGCTTTAGGGCTGTGCTTTAGTGCTGTGCTTTAGGGCTGTGCTTTAGCGCTGTGCTTTAGGGCTGTGCTTTAGCGCTGTGCTTTAGGGCTGTGCTTTAATGCTGTGCTTTAGGGCTGTGCTTTAGCGCTGTGCTTTAGGGCTGTGCAATAGCGCTGTGCTTTAGGGCTGTGCTTTAATGCTGTGCTTTAGTGCTGTGCTTTAGGGCTGTGCTTTAGCGCTGTGCTTTAGGGCTGTGCTTTAGCGCTGTGCTTTAGGGCTGTGCTTTAGCGCTGTGCTTTAATACTGTGCTTTAGCGCTGTGCTTTAACGCTGTGCTTTAGGGCTGTGCTTTAGGGCTGTGCTTTAGGGCTGTGCTTTAGGGCTGTGCTTTAGCGCTGTGCTTTAGTGCTGTGCTTTAGGGCTGTGCTTTAGCGCTGTGCTTTAGGGCTGTGCAATAGCGCTGTGCTTTAGGGCTGTGCTTTAATGCTGTGCTTTAGTGCTGTGCTTTAGGGCTGTGCTTTAACGCTGTGCTTTAGGGCTGTGCTTTAGTGCTGTGCTTTAATACTGTGCTTTAGCGCTGTGCTTTAGGGCTGTGCAAT
>JAFFST010054813.1:0-10476 GCA_022414735.1 Noturus placidus | reverse complement strand
GTTCGCATAGTAAAATAAATATAAATAGCAAGAAGAATAAGAATAAATAAAGAAGTAAATATATAAATATTTAAAAATGTATATCGTCTGGAAATTGTGGAGAGTTTTCAATAATATTTTAGTTGTCTTTATTTCTGCATGAATTAGCATATTTCAGAACACATTTTCTATCACTTTGCATATTTTAATACATTTTAAAAAGAAAATTGTGCTACAAAAAATCTTCTGTTGTATCTTTCCAACAGATTTAATTTAATTCTCATATGAGCAAAGTTTTAGAAAAAAAAGAAGAAAATTTATATTTCTATTATTTTGAAGAATATTATGGTGAGAGGTCAGGGGTTAGGGTTCGGGTTTATGGTTAAGGGTTAGGGTTAAGGGTTAGGGTTAAGGGTTAGGGTTAAGGGTTAAGGATTAGGGTTAAGGATTAGGGTTAAGGATTTAATTTTTAGGGTTAAGGTTATGGGTTAAGGTTATGGGTTTAGGGTTAAGGTTTAGGTTGAAGGTTTAGGGTTTAGTGCTTAGGGTTTAGGGTTAATGGTTTAGGGTTAAGGATTAGGGTTTAATGTTTAGGGTTAAGTTTTAGGGTTAAGGTTATGGGTTAAGGTTATGGGTTTAGGGTTAAGGTTTAGGGTGAAGGTTTAGGGTTTAGTGCTTAGGGTTAAGGTTTAGGGTTTAATGTTTAGGGTTAAGAGTTAAGGTTATGGGTTTAGGGATAATGGTTTAGGGTTAAGGATTAGGGTTTAATGTTTGGGGTTAAGTTTTAGGGTTAAGGTTATGGGTTTAGTGCTTAGGGTTAAGGTTTACTCTTAGATTTGTCACTTGATTTACACATGAGGTCATGAGGGGTCAGAATCTCCCCTCTCGTTTGTTTTATTCATACTATTTTACAAAAATATGATAAATTTTGCTCTATTCAGATACATTTTATGTGCTACTATTTTTAAATGTTTCTGGGAGTCGCGTTCAAACAAACCACATTTACGAAATGATTTTATTTTTATCTCCCTCTCCTCTGCCACCTCGGCAGTCAAGAAAACGACCATGAAAATACGCAGAACTATTTGTTGAATGTGGATCTACAAGCGTGACGGTGAATAACAAGGAGAAAAATAACCCGCTCGTGTGGAGCAGGGAATAACACGCACCTGCCGTCATGGCGTAGGTGGAATAACGCGCTTCAGGACACATCACACTTTAAAACATTTTTAAAAAGCCGCATCCTACAAGACTGCTAACTGGAATATGTTGGTGCTAAATTCTAAATCTGAAATTTATGCCGGTCAAGGGTTAATGGATAATTCATGAGGTCCATTTGGAGAAAAGGTTTGGAGCTCAGCCGCGAAGCCGTGCACATGTAAGGACATGTGATGAGACGTCGCGTTACATAAGGGATGAAGCGAGCGCTCGTATGAAAATAAGAAAGTGGATTATTTTTGCCTCGGTGCACGTTGCATTAGCATTCACTCGGCGTACAGCCGAGCCGTGGCCTAATCCTCTGAGAGCTGCGCTTCTGAACAGAGCTGTTTATGGTGCTGTTTATCACTCAGCTGCACCCTACACGCCACTGTACACTACGTCTGAGCGAATCCGCACGTCTCTCCACAGAGCAGGAAAGAAGGAACAGTAACGTCCCACCGTCCTCCTGTGAGATGTTCAGCTGGAGTCCCCGAGCTCTTGAGATAACACGGCACACAAGCTGCACAGCGTTTCTACCTCTACGCTCGGCTTTTATTCCTCCGTTTGAAGGAAAATCTGGATGTGATCTTCTGGCTTGTCGTGGAGAAAAGTCAACATGACAGGCTTTGTGCGTGTCTGAGGAGGATGTGAGGACTGCGTAGCGAGGAGCCACCTCCCACACGCAGGAGCTCGAGGATCCCATTAATTCCGACACCTATTTAGCTGCTGTTGTTGTTTTTTTTTTTTTTTTTGAAGAATAAAAGCCGGTCTTGTATAAGGAGTCTCTTCATCATGTCGTTCCACACAGTAGAGCGGTTTAAGAATAATATCCAGCTTCTTCTTAATGGGAATCAATGTTGTTTCATCAGGACTTGAACACGGCTAGAAGAAAAAAAAACACACGCTGACTCGATTCCGAAAGACTTTAGGTTTACTCCCGAAGTTAAGCCTATTATAACTATTATAAACAGAGATGCGTCAACGTTTATAAGAAATAAAACACTCAGCGTTGTGCTGTTGTGGGAAATTAATCACTGATGGTGTCGTGTAGTAAAGCAGAATCACTGTGACTTCTCTGAAGTGGATTATTTTCCAATTAAAGCATGTCTAGAAGTGTTTTATTCTTCTGCTATTACACTCCATTAGACACAATATTTAAAGGTGACATGTCGTACATAGGGCGCACGGTGGCTTAGTGGTTAGCACGTCCGCCTCACACCTCCAGGGTCCAGGGTTCGAGTCCCGCCAGGGCCGTGTGTGGGCGGAGTTTGCATGTTCTCCCCGTGTGTCGGGGGTTTCCTCCGGGTACTCCGGTTTCCTCCCCCAGTCCAAAGACATGCATGTTAGGCTGATGGGCGTGTCTAAAGTGTCCGTAGTGTATGAATGTGTGTGTGATTGTGCCCTGTGATGGACTGGCACTCTGTCCAGGGTGTACCCCGCCTTGTGCCCGATGCTCCCTGGGATAGACTCCAGGTTCCCCGTGACCCTGAAAAGGAGTAAGCGGTTGAAGATGGATGGATGTCGTACATGTTATCTGCTTATAGTTACATTTAAAGCCTAAGATATCTATCAGAAATAGATAGGTGCCTAAGGGTTGAAAAATTTTGAGATTGGAATTATGAATGCTTTTACTCCCAGAGCCCGCCCTCCTCTTTCAAATCTCCGCCCACAGGAGTTACAGCGGATCGTTAGGCCCTGTATACAGTAGTGCGTTCTCGTTTTAAAAACGCATATTTGTTGCTACGGTTACGCCTGTCGTCTAATCTATTCCGGCGTTTTCCACCCTCGAAAACGGGAGACTTTCGGAAACGCCGAAGACCACGTTTTAGTTTCAAAAATTCCAGACTCGCGTTCCAGTGTAAACGGAGCAGAACGAAGACTCTGCCCACATTCGCACTCTGATCGGGTCTTCAGGATCGTCGCGTATCTTTCCCTGATTCATCAAACCGGTACCACATGACCATGATCGTATACACAACAACACGGAGACTGAACTGCGAGCTTTGCTAGCTTTGTCATCATTCTTAGCTGCCATTGCGCAGTTAAATCTCAGTTAACAAATCTCATTTTGAGTGGCGTAAGCCCTACATGGAACGCCGGTTTGGACTAGCAACCAACTTCCTGTTTACACTTGTACTGTAAGCGCATGCCCAGTGTGCATGAATGGTCATGTGATGTATGTATACGGTCGTGAAGCGTGGACGGAGATCGTTTCTGAAACGCTGTGGAAACGCCAGCGTGGACTAGGACCATTTTCATTTTAAAACCAAAACGCACTCCGTGTAAACAGGGCCTTAGCGTTAGCATTAGCAAGGACTACTAAGGCATCACTTTCAAGCGCTCTCAGACAGTCAAACGACCTTTTGAAAGTAACTCGTACTCGTGGCTCACGCTGACTTACTGTATGATGATGTCCATGAATTGAGTCGCTGCCCTTTTTTTTCTATGTAATGAGCTTTTACGGTCTCTAATCTCTGATATTAGCATGCTGCGTTTGCTAGCTAAAGGATGGACCGTTCAGCTGCTTGCTGGCAGTGGCGATCATGAGTATAGACTCGGCTCGATGGCAGATTTGACAAAATGTCTGATGTCCACATGCCTGACATAATAATAATAATTATCAATTTGTATAGCGCTTTTTTACAATGGTACATTGTCTCAAAGCAGCTTTACAGAAATATCATTTTTACATTTACAAGCGACTTACAAATGAGACACACTCACACACCAATGGTAGCAGAGCTGCATGCAAGGTGCTAGCTTGCCATCGGGGGCAACTTAGGGTTCAGTGTCTTGCCCAAGGACCCTTCAGCATGTGGAGTCACCCGGGCCGGGATTCGAACCGCCAACCCCACGGTTAGTGGATTAGTGGACAACCCGCTCTACCAACTGAGCCACAGCCGCTGACATCTTTGCTGTCGATGTTACTCGCAGTGTTTGAACATGCTGACCGGTGTAGGAGAGAAAAGAAACCCCCTGCGTATTTAATCTCTTTCTTAACACCATCACCATTAATGTTTTATAATGTGTAAAGGGTTCATTTCTGCCATTCCTTTATTTATTTATTTATTTATTTTTGGCGCCATCCCGAACACCAAATTTTCAGCGCCATCCCTAACAACCTGGCGTTACATGTACACTTCTTTAACGTTAGCCATGTCGAACATACGCCGATCGGGTATTATTTCATATTAATGAACATGCAAAAGATTCTCCGTTTAAGCTAGGGCTTAAAGAAAGGACTGAAAGTGGGCGGGGCTTCCAGGTCATCTCGGCGAGTTAAAAAAACGAACTGTTTGCAGATTCGTATATATATCGATAAGTCATAGAAATGTACTCTGATGTTAAATTGTGGAGCAGAAGGTTTGAGTGAAGGTTGCCAGGTCTGGGAATATAATCTATATTAGATTAGATTAAATGTTACTGTAACGTACTGTTGCACATTCAGCCACGACGGCTCGGTCCAGGTCTCTGCTCCAATCTGATACGCTCGGAACCGAAGTTTAACGCCAGAACCATTCTTTCAGGCTGATTGAGAGTTATCCAACGGATTGGGAACAAATCTCTAATCAGGATTTATCCTGTACAAAAAAAAAAAAAAACCACGATGTAGGTCTTACTTGTGAGGCACTCCAACGTAGATAACTGTTAGACAGTGGGAAGAAAATGGCTGTTAGCAGTTAATTACTTTTCTCTGCGTGAAGAATATATATATATATATATATATATATATATATATATTTTCTTTATAGAAATCATTAGAAATTAAACATCAGCCCAAATGGGATAAGCAATTAGCAGACTGAAATGTTTTATGCATCCCTGAGGCGTGAATGCATGCTGGGATTTGTTTAGTTTATTTTTCCTCTCTTGCAAAATAGGTCTGCAGTCGACTCCAGAAATATTGGCACCCTTCAGGAAAATGGACAAAAATGCGTGGATTTGTGTGATGTTTATTTTATGCAAAGTTTCAGCATTACATTTCATTGTCACAAGATTAATAAACCGATACTAATAGTCATGCGTCGTACATTTGCTAGCGAGTAGTCATATCGTTTTAGAAACATATTTGCCAAAATTAGTGACAACACATGTGAAATCCCACCATCGTCCATCTGTATAAAGAAAACCATAGAGCTATTAACACAAAATGGACCTACCCCCTAATCAGTTAAGTATGTACTGGTAGGTTCATTAAATACCTTTAGCATTACCTTTAAGTACAATCCGGGCCATTATTTAAAAAAAAAAACATCCCAATTGGAACAGTTGAAAATGCACTAGGAAGTGGATGCATTACTGCTCTTTCCTCCATTTTCTGCATGAAGGAGGCTTCGAGATCCTCTATAAGTGTCCCAGCTGGGCCTGAATACTTGCGTCCAGACTATGCTTGTGTGAAATCGCTTTTTTTTTCCCCCTGATTGATTTTTATTTCACAATAATGAACTCGACAAAAAAATTAGAGCGCCCCGCGAGACGAGAGCTTGTGAGGTTGCGGGAAGTGGTGAGGCTTCGTTTAACATTTAGCAGGTCTAGTCGTATAATATAATCTGTGATAGACAACACTGGATATCGTGGCAGTGTAATATCCTGTAGGAACGATAACATCGTTACGACACACGTACCCGTGGGTTCGTCTGGGGGTGTGGCTAATAATCGCAAGTTTGTGTTCACGTTGAAGATTTCCTGCTGAGCCGTGGATCGATTGGGGAAATTACAGGTATCTTCACAAATGACATGCAAGCCGGTTTAGAAAACGGACGGCACTATTAATTTGCTATAGTATGAACACTCAAGCTGTGAAGAACGCCATGTTAACTGTTGGGGTGCCAATAATTTTGAAATCAGTCTTTACACTACTTCTTTAAAATTGATATACCTGTATGTTTAAACTCGAAGTATGGCATGTGTTGTTCGTTTTACATATTTAATAAAGAAGGCTCAATTCTGCGTCATGGTCTTCCTAACAGTCTCCAGTTCCTGAACATTCCCTTCAGTTTGTTTTCATTCGTCATCTTTGTTCCCTGAACCGTTCCCAATATTTTGACGAAGCTTAACGGCCAGGGAATGTCTAGAGAATATTCATGAACATATGCTGTGCAGCTGTCAGTCCGAAAAAACTCATCACGCGCTTCTGCAGAACGTCTTCCAGAGAGAAAGCGAGACTGACTAATCACTAGTGTAGATAATTAACACCGCTACATACACGGGGGTGAGTACACCGGAGCACTGCTGTACAGTGGTACTCGGGAAGGAAGACTAAGAATAATAAAATACAGGCAAATTAAAGGCGTTAAAGAAATAAATAAAGGAAAGAAAGAACCGAATAAAGAAAAGGATTTAAAAAGAAAAGTAAGAGAAAGAAAGAATAATTTCATCAGCCTGAGTGATAAACGTTCAGAATCCATCAGTGGATTCGTCAGACATGTTGCTTCGCTCCGAGTTCATTACGGTCATTTCAGTAATAAGGCAGTAAGAAGGTTACATTAATGGGAGAATGACATGTCCACCTTTTTTAGCAGGCACAAACCAGGCCTTTCTACATTTTAACTCAGTGGCTGGAATTGCCAGACGGTCCCTTAGGCAACTTGCGCTGTCATACCGCACCAGAACATTCTCGGGTGTAAATTTCCGAGTAAATGCTTTATGTCTGTATATAATAACTGAATATTATTCAACCCAATGGTGTAAAGTGAATATCCAGTGAGTATCGAACCTAAAACTAACTTGATTGAGGTGAAAAAGCCGCTAATTTTCCCGGTGGACATGTCGTCCTCCTTTCCTGTAACCTCTTACTGCCCTAAAGCACATCATGAACTTCTCAGAGCGAAGCAACTGGTGGAACTGCTGAAGGACTCGCATGTTTTCCAGTTAGTTAAATTACACTCGTGTGATGCGAGCGTGCCAGAAACGAAATAACTCCAGCTCAGGAAACATGATGGGAAGAAATGATAAATGAGGCATATTTTAACTATTTAGCATTTTTGAACGGAAATGGCTTTTTTTTTCTTGGCTTTTAAACATTGAATGGGTCGTTATTTGTATTTTTTTTATCAATTTTGAAACCACAGATCCTCAGCTCACCTCTATAAAGAGATTTGTATTGGATGGGTTTGTGAAGTTTTTTTTTGAGTTTTGTTTTGTTGAGTTTTGTTGAGTTTTGTTTTGTTGAGTTTTGTTTTTTTTGAGTTTCGTTGAGTTTTGTTTTGTTGAGTTTTGTTTTGTTGAGTTTTGTTTTGTTGAGTTTTGTTTTGTTGAGTTTTGTTTTGTTGAGTTTTGTTTTGTTTTGAGTTTTGTTTTGAGTTTTGTTTTGAGTTTTGTTTTGATGAGTTTTGTTTTGTTGAGTTTCGTTGAGTTTTGTTGAGTTTCGTTGAGTTTTGTTTTGTTGAGTTTTGTTTTGTTGAGTTTCCTTGAGTTTTGTTTTGTTGAGATTTGTTTTGTTGAGTTTTTTTTCATTGAATTTTGATGAGTTTTGTTTCATTGAGTGTTTCATTGTTTCGTTGAGTTTTGTTTTGTTGACTTTTTGTCTCATTGAGTTTTTTGTTGTTTTGTTTCATTGAGATTTGTTTTGACTTTTTTTGGTTGGGTTTTGTTTTGATCAGTTTTAGTGAGTTTTTCGTGTTGTTTTGTGTTGAGTTGTGGGATCAGTGCTAACAGTGTTGACAGTAATGCATCTCAGGTATCTGTAGTGGAAATTAACCCTGTAAAGATTTTGTTATTCTGGGCTTTATTTAAATTGTCCTCTTTTCCCAGTCTCGTTAATATCCAATAGAGAAGGACATATTTGATGCACTAAATCTTCAGCCTTTCTTGACCATCTGTTCAGCACGCCTCAGTGTGTTAAACAGTGCTCGGTGAACATCGCGTCAGAGCTCATGCCAGGAAACATATTTACTTTTTTAGCAAAACACTAATTCCGTGAAAAAAAAATATCTGGGTCAAACAAATGCGTTTGCTGTGGGCTAGAATGATGACTTCACACCAAAATATAAAAATGAGCTTGGGTCACGGAAATCCTACGTGAATCTGTTAATAACTGACACACTGTGATTAACCTTAACTCTCCCGGAGCCATATGAATAACACAAGCTTCAGAAATGTTTAGTCTTTCAAATAAATAATCCTGTAACCTTGTAGTAATTCAGACGGTAAAGCTCCCAGTGCAGCATCCATTCAAAAACCCAGTCTGATTTAACCACGACTCTTTCTTCAGGCTTTGAAAGATTTTAATTTAGTTTTTGTCACTATAATGCTAAATATGGTTGAAGTCAGTTATACACCTAGAAGAGAGCTCCTGTTAAGGGTACAAAACCTTCAAGATACAGCACAAATCTCACTCAGGTCTCTCTTGGATCTCATACAAGCCTCACTTAAATCTCATTAAAATCTCACCCTGATCTCATGAAAATCTCATGCAAATGGCACTCAGATATCACTCAAATCTCAATCAAATCTCACAATCTCTTATCTCACTCAGATCTCTCTTAGATATCACAGAAATCTCAGTCAGATCATGGGGAACCTGGAGTCTATCCCAGGCGGCAACGGGCACAAGGCGGGGTACACCCTGGACAGGGCGCCAGTCCATCGCAGGGCACAATCACATACACACTCACATTCATACACTACGGACACTTTAGACACGCCAATCAGCATAACATGCATGTGTTTGGACTGGGGGAGGAAACCGGAGTACCTGGAGGAAACCCCCGACACAAGGGGAGAACGTGTAAACTCCGCCCACACATGGCCTTGGCGGGACTCGAACCCTGGATGTGTGAGGCGAACGTGCTAACCACTAAGCCACCGATCTAACTAACTAAAATCTCATGCAAATCTCACTCAGATCTCATGTGAATCTCACGCAGCTCATGTCCAATATACACCACTCCCTCGCCCCAATTTAAACGAAACTGACAGTAGCTAAATATTGAGAATTGTGAAGAGTGTTATTGAGAGTTGCTACTGATGCTAACAAGCTAAGGAACATAGCTTCTGCTACATTCCTGCTTGCTAATTGCTAGCGCAATTTATCCCTGTACACATGCATATTAGCTCGCGTTATATAGGATCTCAATCATTTACGGCCTCAGTTTGTATGTCACGAAACTTGGAGAGGGCGGAGCTTAATTTGTTTGAACTTGACAGAAATCCATCCACGGCAACGTTGTACATCAAGCTCTTTTTCTCATCAAAGTCGCCTGAATGTTTGACGAGTCATGTTCCATTATAGCTACTAAATACAACTATGCTGAGTTCTGGATTCTGATTGGTCGGATAGTCTTGCTTAGGTGAATTGTCTTTATATTAATGCACTCATTCCAATATGTTACTGTTTCTATAGTAACAACTCATTCGCCAGTGGAATGGTCTGCTTAAACGGCTTAAAAAATGCGTCGCAACTTTACGCTTCTCGCTAACATGGCGAGCTGCGTTTCTTTTGTTTGTTTACTTGGAGAGAGAGAAAGAAGAGAAACATATGAAGGAGCGACTGTTTATAGCTGCTGTAATGTAAGTTGAGAGCAGGAACTTGTTTCTGACATTAGATGCATGTATAAACGGAGAGAAAGTATGAAGTATGCGCTCTGAGACACAAGCTTTGACTGGAAGAGGAACATGTTCTTGCCTGGAGTAGAGGATGAAGTTCTTTGAGTAGATCAGATTTGCTGTGTGTGTGTGTGTGTGTGTGTGTGTGTGTGTGTGTGTGTGTGTGCTGTGTGCTACTTGAGCTGGAACTGTTCAGCTGGCAACATTAAACACAGTTTTGTTTGCTCATCCGTACCAGAGATGATTCGAACTTAATCTGTTTCAGGCTTTGTTTGATAAAGACGCCGAAGCGCAGTGGAAATATCCGTACGGCTTCTTCTGAGTGGTTTCTATAGTAACAGCTCGTTCACAGGGACTCGTACTGCGGACGCCCCACGTAATCCAGCACCAATAATAAAACATGGTTGATTTGGTGACGTTTTCTGTTAATATTTATGAAAGGAGTCTCCAGTGCAACAGTCACAGTGTGGTGATGCAGTGGTGTGGATTTTCTTATATGTTTTACTAATATATATTTTTACATGTTTTCTTTTTTTATTTATGTTTTTTGTTTCTTTTCTTTTTTAAGAAAAATATTTTAATCAGTTTTTTTACTTAATTTATTTGCCACGCTAGTCCTGATGTTTTTCCCTATGTACAACAAAATTTTCATTTTTCCTACACAAACATCTATCTATCTATCTATACTACAGTGGTGTGAAAAAGTGTTTGCCCCCTTCCTCATTTCCTGTTCCTTTGCATGTTTGTCAC
>JAFFST010054812.1:28658-33848 GCA_022414735.1 Noturus placidus | reverse complement strand
ACACACACACACACACACACACACACACACTGACTCACAAATCTGTGCTGAATAAAACAGAATGAAAAATGAGCTGCACTAAATGGCTCTTGACTTTCTCCGACTTTTCAGACGACCTCCTCGGATTAGCGCTGTTGGTTCAATTGAACTCGATGCTACAGCATTAGCATCTGCATTTCTGCTGTGGCGTAACCGAACATGTCCTACCCAGCCCTTCCGACTTCTGATCGCCCAGGAGCAGACGGAGAAGAATGTGTCGGTGTTAAAGTGCAATAAAAGTGATGGATTTCTAATCAGATGGTGATTCATTTTCCACAATAGTGGCTCTTCTGCTTATAACATAAAGTGCAGGTTTAATGTATAAACACGTGTTCTAATACGCTACCGTTCCTATAGTAACAGCTCAGAGATCTAGCGAGAGAAATAAAAGCGGCTGTGGCTCAGTCGGTAGAGCGGGTTGTCCACTAATCCACTAATCGTAGGGTTGGTGGTTGGAATCCCGGCCCGGGTGATCCCATGCCGAAGTGTCCTTGGGCAAGACACTGAACCCTAAGTTGCCCCCGATGGCAAGCTAGCACCTTGCATGCAGCTCTGCTACCATTGGTGTGTGAGTGTGAATGAGACACAGTATAAAGCGCTTTGGATAAAATACAAGTGCTATACAAGTGCGCCATTTATTATTTAAAAGAGAGGTTGGCGAGAGAATGCCTCTTTATAGCTGCTATAGCATAAGCGATAGCAATAACTACAGTCGCATGTCCCACAACGTTAAAGCTATCTATAATGGGTTAAAAATCACGATGTATCATTCATTTATCAGATATACAGTGTGACACACTTTAGGTGGTGCCGTTATTGAAAATTGGGGACCTAGTGTTTCTCATTATATGATTTAACTTAGCTGAGAAATAAAAAAAGGCCGCTGGTCTCCTAGAGAGGATCTACACATGTAGAGATATTATAGAGATAAAGATAGCTTTTAAAATAAATGTTACACTTGTATTGCTATAAATTCTAAGCAGATGGTGTGGGTTGAAGTGGCGCATTTCTGCTAAGTGGAGTGTTAATGGGGGAGTTGAGACTCTTGCGTAAGAGCAGGTGCATATCTATGTGTCGCTGCTTAACCCAATTATAGATTACAATTATTTTTCTATTTGTTCATGTGTGAAACCGTTACTAGCTTTTACTAACGGAGAAGCTGGGACATTTGGATATTCCAGGTTTTGGGGTAACCGACAGGGCATGTTACCTGTTTTAGTGACTATGGAGTCAGTTCTTGAAATCTTAACTATGTCGACAGTCTTAAGGATGCATGTTTGAATGACAGCTAGGTTAAGTACATGCTAGTGCACGTTTGTTAGTTCCTGTATGAATTAACACATACGGGTAAACTAAATCAAACATGCTGTATAAGAAATGTCTATTTATGTAACTCGAACATTCATACATGTAAAGTGTAAAGAAATGTAAAGTAATTCAGTAGAGGCATCAGCAGTGAACGTCATTATAATGACAATTACACGTTTTAAAATCTTGACGTGGAGCGTCTGTTGTCCAAGCCCCTGTGTAAGTTGTTATTATAAAAATGACAAAATATTAAGACCAGCTCATTAATAAAAACCTATGATTTAAAACTGCTGTTAAAGGAAATGAATCAACACCTACTGACCAATCCGAATGCAGAATTCGGCGGAAATAGGGCGGCTGTGGTTCAGTCGGTAGAGCGGGTTGTCCACTAATCCACTAATCGTAGGGTTGGTGGTTCGAATCCCGGCCCGGGTGATCCCATGCCGAAGTGTCCTTGGTCAAGCACTGAACCCTAAGTTGCCCCCGATGGCAAGCTAGCACCTTGCATGCAGCTCTGCTACCATTGGTGTGTGAGTGTGTCTCATTTGTAAGTCGCTTGTAAATGTAAAAATGATATTTCTGTAAAGCTGCTTTGAGACAATGTACCATTGTAAGAAGCGCTATATAAATTGATTAAAAAATTAAAAAATAAAAAAATTCCACAACAGTGTGGTATAATGTACAGAATAGGGTCTAATGATATCTAGACACATAGCCTTTACCTGGTTAGGTTGGGGCCTGAGATAGTTACACAGTTTAGCGCGTTGTTGTTGTTACTTTTTTTAGCTGAGACCTTTAGTCAGGTGTTTTTCTATACACGGTCATACAAAAGAACTACTAAGCGCCGACGAATCGCCTCCCTGTCACTTTCTGAGTAGTTATAGCCTGAGCTTGTTACAGTCCTGTTGAAGGTCTTGGAACTCTGACTTTTTTCCTTCATTGTCGTCTCCCTCACTTCAGCAACAACCGCAGACTTCATAGTCAGATGTGGAAAAGAAAAGAAAAGAAAAGAAACGCTGTTGCATCAACAGCTCTTTCACATATCGATCTGACTGCCTTATTGAGCTTTTTATACAGGAATAATTGAAGTCGCATGTGGCGTACCGACTTCGCCTGAGCTGAACGGTAATGAAGAGACGGGAAGAGGCAGGCTGCTCGTACTCAAGAAAAACCCAACAAAAGATCTCTCTCTTTCTCACACACTCGCTCTCTTTGCTCAGATTTCTGATTATCCTTGCCTGCCGTGTGAAAGGATTCCTCAATAGTTTTACACACACACACACACACACACACACACACACACACACACACACACCATCCTCTCATTCCTTTTAAGTTATATTTTTGATTATATTCTTTGTTAAATTCCGCTTCTAATACATTTGGATTTGATATGAAACTAGTTCGTGACCGAGTGGTGTGATAAAGCGGAGTTGCTGTTACTTTACACCAAAAAGTTGATTATTTTCCTAAAAGCATGTACTGAAGTGCTTTATCACTTCAATAAATGTTTATTCACATATCCACAATTAAATTATTTTATTTGCTTAATATGTATCCGCCATACAAGTTATTATTACACAAACAATGACGAATTAGAACCAGTGCATTATTATATCTATATACAATATATACAAATAAATAACTGTTGCTGGATGAGAATGAGTTCGGATCTCTGTAATTGTGTCCAGTCCTCCAGAAGGCTATTTCTCCAGAATGGTCATCTGTGTCCTGCCATATTAATAACTCCCCCAGGCTGCTCCCAGCAAATCATTGCAGCTGGCCTTAAAGCGCTCACTTTGGATCCAACATGGCTGACTAAACACCCACTGGGCTGCCCTAGAGCCAAGCGAGTCAGTTCTCATGGGCAGCCCAGCCAAAACTCCAACATGGCCACGAATCTGGCTTGCACACCAGTCCTATTGCCCTTGAGCCAAAATGGCTGACGTTCAGTCCCTCAGGTTTGCCTTGGCGCCAGAGGCTCAGACCCACAAAGCTCAGACCCAGGATAAAAAAGACTACATCTGGAGAGGAGACCCAGAGCGGTGACATGACCGCTTATTAGCCGATGGCAGACTGTTTAGCCTCCCATAAGATCCGCTGTTTCCAAACAGCTTCAGCACCAACAAGAGCTATCTTTTTTTTTTTCTGGATTGGATTTATAGAATTACGGAAATTCACAAAAATGGGTATGGTGATGCAAATTTGTATTAAACCTTTTTACAAAATACCTGAATTTAAAAGCAGGCCGAATTATAAAGATGCTTCTTCTAATGCAAACCTTATGAGATTTTAAATTGCTAAATAAGAACTCTGCCGTGTTTCTTGACCTTAAACATTGACCATGCTGAACATGCTGAACAGCTGGATGTGTAAATGACTGATGGCTCAGTGCCGGCCCACAATTACAGGTTTATTGTACCCCAAACACTGCCATGGATGGACGGTGATGATCTCGTCCAATCTGGCTGCTAAAATTCCATCCTGATCAGCCCATGTCTCAGTTCGACATGGCCAGAACTTCTTACATTTGGGCCACTTTTGGTCCAAAAGAAATTTGAATTGACATGCTTGGGTAAATGTGGGTAATTGCAAATGCAGTGCGAACTGTAAATGTGGCTGCTTAGAATCGGGAAACTTTCTGGCACTTTCCATTTCCAGCACTGACCCCTATGTTCCTTAACTCGACCATAATGGGCCAAAATGTACATTTATTCATTTAGCAGACGCTTTTATCCAAAGCGACTTACTAATGAGACACACTCACACACCAATGGTAGCAGAGCTGCATGCAAGGTGCTAGCTTGCCATCGGGGGCAACTTAGGGTTCAGTGTCTTGCCCAAGGACACTTCAGCATGGGATCACCCGGGCCGGGATTCGAACCACCAACCCTACGATTAGTGGACAACTCGCTCTACCGACTGAGCCACAGCCACAGCCGCAAACTAGTCTGCTATCTGGTTGATGTGATGCTCTCCAGGATTTTCCTACTAATCTAAACCACGACAAACGCCCACGTTACGTTCCTCAGTGTCAAGCTACAGTTAAAGCTGCCGTATTTCAGTGTGAAGTTCTGGAGTGATAATGTTGTTCCTCAGCAGGCAGGAGTTCTGATGTGTTTGGTAATTATTCTGGATTAAGAATGCATTGCATTCTAAAACGACACGAGGTGGGCTAATTAAATCGTAGGTGATTGTGCTGTGATTCATAAAGGATCTAATAAAGAGAGACAGTGTGTGACAATGGGGTATGCATGTGGCTCAGAGAGAAATTACAACAGATGAAAACAGAATGTGGCAGAAAACAAGTTCAGCAAGAGAATAAAAAAAAAACCTCTGGTGCAAATAACAACACTGCAAAAAATAAAATAAAAAAATAAAATAAATGAGTGCATTTTCTTTTCACAGTTTAAACTTGAAATTGTCTTCTTGTATTGAAAAAAAAAAAAGCTAACCAGCATGGACACAACCACATCACTGCTGTATTTATATATATATATATATATATATATTTATATATAAATGTTGACACAGGATTTTAATCACACAATTGGATAGAATGTCTCTGTATGCTCTAGCATTACACTTTCTCTTCACTGGAACTAAGAGCCCCAAACCTGTTCCAGCATGACAATGCCCCTGTGCACAAAGCAAGCTCCATGTAGACATGGTGTGTTAAGGACGAAGTGGAAGAACTCGAGTGTCCTGCACAGAATCCTGACCTCAACACCTTTGGGATGAACTGGAACACTGACTACACCCCAGACCTCCTCACCCAACATCAGTGCCTGACCTCACCAATGCTCTTACACCTGAATAAATGGGCTCTTAGTTCTGGGTGGC
>JAFFST010054812.1:16158-23658 GCA_022414735.1 Noturus placidus | reverse complement strand
ACTAAATCCTCCCCTGCCTTCAGGGCTTTCCAGAACTTTATAATAAATACAATCCATCTTAAAAGAATCCAAGGCGTGTTAAATCTTAAATCAGTGTCTGAGCATATTTATCAGTCGAACTGATTTCTAGTTTAGTAATGGGTTATTCTTCTGTCTTTAAACCCTCTTTCATCATTTTAAATCATGTATTTATTTCATAATTTGTTACTCTTACTAAGTCGAATTTACATCCAGAACTTTCCAGGTCCTTGATAATGAATGCAGTAGATTGTTTCAGACATAAACAAATAAAAAGCAGCTGGTGGGTGTGTATGTGAGTGTGCCCTGTGATGGACTGGCACTCTGTCCAGGGTGTACCCCGCCTTGTGCCCGATGCTCCCTGGGATAGACTCCAGGTTCCGCCGTGACCCTGAGAAGGAGTAAGCGGTTGAAGATGGATGGATGGTGAAACATCTTAAATCTCCGTCTGTGCAAATACTTGAAGGGCAAATCAGTGTGAGTGTATCAGACTTTAGGAAAAAATAGCTATATTTGATATTTGTTCAGACTCGTCCGTTGGCCCAGGAGGTGAGGAACGACGCTGAGCTGAGACACTTCGAACAATGATATGATGCAATGGCGTGTCATGAGGACGCGTTTCAGAGAGAAAATGACATTCTCGCTTATTAGTCAAGGGGCATCAGAGTCACGCAAGTTACGTCCTATTCTTTTAGCTTGCGAGCGGTGTGAAATTAGCTGTAACACATTTTTGATGCGTTTGAGGTGTTTTACTTTGTTCATGCTCACATTCATGGAGCTGGAGGACAGACCGCATTTCCTGCCTAATGAAATTCCGCTTTTACGGGAGTTCTCGGGCTACTTCTCACTCCACTTTCTGGAGCGTAAACTAAGCTCACAGATTTCGTGATGCTCAGTAGTGACCTGCTCATGAGCACTTTATTGTGAAACTGTTTCGGTACTTATAGCAGAGTGCTTGTGAATTCTGGATTCTGATTGGTCGGAAGGTGTGGATTGATTTTCTAGAACATCAGCTCTGACAGTAGTGCAGGTTTATATTAATGCGCATGTTTCTACTGTATATAAATACGTTAACGTTTCTATAGTAAGAGCTCGTTCACAGGGACTTGTACGGCGGATGATCGGCGCATAAGGAGACATTTAGGTACAAATCTATGGAAGGAGTCTCCAGTGACAGAGCTTTGTAACGCTAGGATCTGTAAATTTACATTTTCCACAATGAGAGTGTTTACACAGTGTGGTTTTTAGTTACATGATAATCAGCATTACATTATAATCAGCAGGGGATCAAATACTTTTCCCCCCACTGTATATATAGATAATTATAGATCAGTCTATAATTTTAATGGTAGGTTTATTGGAACAGTAAGAGACAGAATAACAACAAAAACATCCAGAAAAACACATGTCGAAAATGTTATAAATTGATGTGCATGTTAATGAGGGAAATAAGTATTTGACCCCTCTGCAAAACATGACTTAGTACTTGGTAATGACTTAGTAATGACTTTTCATTTTCAATGCCCTGGCTGAGAGAAGAAGGTTCTCACACAAGATTTGACGGTACATGGCCCCGCCCATCGTCCCTTTGATGCGGCGAAGTTGTCCTGTCCCCTTAGCAGAAAAACACCCCCAAAGCATAATGTTTCCACCTCCATGTTTGACGGTGGGGATGGTGTTCTTGGGGTCATAGGCAGCATTCCTCTTCCTCCAAACACGGCGAGTTGAGTTGATGCCAAAGAGCTCCATTTTGGTCTCATCTGACCACCAGAGGACAACTGGGTGAAAGTGTCGTGGTCAGATGAGACCAAATACTCTTAGACCATAGACTCACTGTATATATATATATATACAGGCTGGCGAGGGAACATCCAAGAAATTGTTTTGCAGACATTCCACAACATTAAATGTAACATTAACCCTCCTATCATCTTTGGGGTCAATTTGACCCCATTCAATGTTTAATTGGATAAAAAGTATGATGTGTCGCCCTTTAATAGAGAAGAAAAAATTTACTTGCAGGCAAAGAGGAATGAAGCACCATGGGACATGCTCTTATAGGAAAATAAACAACTTTGGCATAGTAACAGTCACTCACTTCATCGCACCACCTCAGCGTTTTATTATTTTCCAAGATCAACACGATGATGTAGTGCCAGTGCCAACAGAGTATAAATAAACGATAAGTACAAGCTTTTACGCTCCGATAATGATTCCTATGCCTTGTAAAGATGACTGTTATGGATTGAATCGTTTGTTAAGATGACAGAACTGCTCAGATGTTACTGCCATTTTAATCAGTCCATTTTAATACAACTTTTACACAAGTGTAATATATTCGATGCATTTCTTACAAGCTTGCACTTCTGGCTTCCAAGTGGGTCACAAGATCTGAGTCAGAAATCTCATTTGGAAACGCTGTCAGTGATCTCTGCTCGGCTTTATGAAGGCGAACGCGAGACGAGACGGTTATTGATTGTAACAGTATCGATCATCGTGGCCTGGAGTCTGAAATAATTGAAATACTAGCTGATGAGTGATGGGGATCTATCACGATCCGGGCGTCTTTCACGCTTGCGTTGTTGTTGTTGTTTTGTTTTTGTTTTTTTTTGCACTGAGAGTTTGATACGTACATTTGGTGTAGTGTAGTGTGAAAGCTGTTTTTGAGTGATCCAGAGTTCCGATCCGTGGTCCTCTTAAAAACTCATGTGATTCAGGGTGTGTCACGAATTCCCTCAATCAGCACGTGTCACGGCTTTAAGCGCTTATATCTTTGTCTATATGGCCATGTGCTTTTTGTTTTCACTTCATGGTCTTGTCTCTACCCTCTGGTTTGTTACCTGGGTTAGTTCTTGTTTAGTTTTCCTACTCATACTCTCGTGTGTCTTGTGATTCCTCGTGAAGTCTCGTCATCAATAAAAAATAAATAAATAAAACACAATTAAACACATAAGAATTGTATGCATTTGTGTCCTGCACCTAACTCAGACCACACGTTACACCTGGTCTGGAGCTCGCTTCAGCTGAACCATGGTGTGTCTTGAAGCAGGTGTGGGTGCTCACCGCTGTCGGGGTTCCATGCCGAGTTCCACGGTTCACCTTGTCAGGTAACTTCCTGTTTCAAGTTGCGTCCGGGCTTTGTAATGGGTTCGCCTTTGCTGTGCGCTGAGAACGTTGTGAAAAATGCACGATTTGCATGGCAAAATATCTTCTTCTACAAATCCTCGCTTGAAGATATTCCTCCATGATGCCATCCGAAAAGCACTGTTCTTCCCCACTTGAGTATTAGTACTAAAGGGCTAATGAGAATAATTAGAAACTAAACCGAGCATTTTACAAACCTCCATGCACATAAGTCATATATAGAATGACGTAATCCGTCCACAAAGAATTCAGTAGGATGTAAATGCAACCCTGTGATTATATGCCCCGCCCCCAAGTGAGCCCAGAATCAATCCTGGTTCTGGACTCAAAGATTGTGAAAACATCCTTAAATGAATACTGGGCTGGTTTGGGTCCACTTTGTTGAGGACGTAGAAACCGTTACTTAGCATGAGTCATTGTTTTCAGATGTTGTTTCCATAGAAACAGGATAGAAACAGTCGAAAGTCCTTCATCTGGAGTGCAAGCAAAATGTGTAGGAGGTGAAACCGAACTATTCAATTGATCACCAAGTGTGTTAGTCTTTTAATTGTTTTATTTACTTTCACTGTTGCCATAGCAATTACTATCAATGCTATCGGATATGTCGTTACAGTTATATCCAGGGCAATGAAAATATTTACTGGCTCCTGTATTTCTCAATATTGAATATGGATTTGCTCATGTTAGATTAATCCTAATCTCAATCCTTAGTGCTTGTATTTAGCAGTCTGTCCCGGCCAGTACATTAGAACTGGCTGATTTTTCTTTTGAAAATAATTTCTCATAAACACCAACAATAAAAAAGGTCAGGAATACATGTATGCCAAGCATGTAGCTATTAAACATATTCAGATATTATTCAGATTAGTGTGTAGCCTTGACTGATCAAGCTTGATAGCCTGATCCAAATATACAGACTCATGAGAAATGCTGAGGATCGAACAAAGTTCTGACCATTTTGCAAATTCGAAGAAGACTGCAGATCAGCTCAGATGTTCAGCTAAAGTTTGATATAGAAAAAAATGCTGACGTGCAGAACATCGTCCACCCATGAAGTTCTCCAGAGAAATACAGGATACCTCAGTGCATTCACTGTTTCGCTGAACCTTTCATTTCTTCCTCCAAACCCCACCGGTTCTTCAGTTGTCTCTCTGGGGGAGCTCTCCATGGATTCATGTGGAACCATACAACAGAAAACATAATTACAATTAGAACCATTTTAAGCAGTTATGAACTGGTAATTATCTAATAAACCATTAAAGAACCCTTGAGGAACCGGTTGGAGTGTATTAACTACCAAGAGATTAATTCGGGCACACATCTTCAGTATGTGCTTCAGCCAGGTCAGAGCTGCGGTCGCTCTGGAGCCAATCCTGGGATCACTGGGCATGATGCTGGAATACATCCTGAGAATATCAGAGAGAGGGGCGCACGGTGGCTTAGTGGTTAGCACGTCTGCCTCACACCTCCAGGGTCCGGGGTTCGAGTCCCACCAGGGCCATGTGTGTGCGGAGTTTGCATGTTCTCCCCATGTGTCGGGGGTTTCCTCCAGGTACTCCGGTTTCCTCCCCCAGTCCCAAGACATGCATGTTAGGCTGATTGGCGTGTCTAAAGTGTCTAAAGTGTCCATAGTGTATGAATGTGTATGTGATTGTTCCCTGTGATGGACTGGCACTCTGTCCAGGGTGTACCCCGCCTTGTGCCTGATGCCTCCTGGGATAGGCCCCCGTGACCTTGAAAAAGAGTAAGTGGTTGAAGATGGATGGATGGATGGATGGATAGAATATCAGAGAGAATCTTAAGGAACCCTTCAGACTGACACTGGGAGAACTCCAAAGCTCCAGAGAGACAGTAACGTGAGCTCAGGATCTAATCAGGGACTCCGGGAACTAGATTTAAATTCTCAGCCAGATTTTAGTTATTAAGAATAAAGTAATAATTTGGAGTTTGTATCAAACACTTACCCAGTTAATACACACAAAAAAAGGGTTCTTCAGGGTTCATTTAGCTTGCAAGAAGTGTTTGACTTGAAACCCTTTCTAATAGAGAACACTATATTGTAGGGTTCTAGATAGAACCTTGAACGATTCTATATTTGTCCCAGAGGGACGGCAGGTGTAGGGATACGCCCTGGATGGGACGCAAGTTCATAAGATAAAAGCTTACCGCTGAATAGCGTGTCTCCGCCAGCTCTTTTCTTTCTCACCATTGCTTTGCTCCAATCAGGTGACAGTGTTAACAGTGCGCATGCTCTGTGGTTCACTTCAAGAGTACTCTGATTGTATCTCTTGTATTTATACGAGCTGTTCATGCATCTCGCCCCCTGATGAAGTGAAATGTTATTGCCTCATTAATACATGCTGATTCCTTTGCGACGCCCCTTGGCTGAAGGTGCGTAAAAGTCCTTGGTTGTCAAACCCAAGGTTAGAAAAGGGCCTCAGGAGGATAATTAGCGACTCATTATGGATGGCCGGTGTAGAAAGAGAGAGACCCGGAACCTCGAGAAGACGGCAGATAAACTGCTAACTCAACTCCAAACTCTAAATTCGTCTCTGATACATGATACACCAACGCTCAGGGATCAGAGAGTTAGGGTGCTCATTAAGAGGTAGCAAAAACAGGAAGTGGATAATTGTAAGGGATAACGTAGTGAAGCGGGACAGTTTAAGGGTGAATAAACAGTCCAATGGAGCTTGTGTGTGCATACTCAGATACTTTCACGAGGCATTGTTTGTCCCCAGAGAGAAATGGAAAAAAAAAATAAAAAAAAAGGAAATGCATGCATTCACACCCACATGGGGCATCAGGGTTGTGTTTAATTGCTGGACTTCATTAATAGAGCTGGCAGTGTGTGTTAGTGTGCGTCAGGAGTGAGACTGGGCCGGTCGCCAGCGGAGACGAAACAGCATGAGGTCCGACAAGGATTCCTCGACATGATGAACTAATGACACTGTGTGTGTGAAATAGCATTTAAAATGGTTCTTGTGTTCAAATTGAACTGCCTGCTGGGATTTAGTGTGAACAAGTCTGCAGGCTTTGTTAAACTTTAGTGTGGAGGTGCATGTATAATTCATTTAACAGTCTATAGTCGTTAAAATAATCAATTACATTACAATTAGAATTGAATCTCATTCCGTCGAGATTCTGGTTCATGTTGACATGAACGCTTCACACAATTGCCTGAAACATGAACTGATGGATGTTCCTCCTGTGAATCTCTGTATATAGTATATACAGACTGTTGTGGCAGAAATACCAGAAGTTGTAAGAGGAATTATTGTTCTGTTCCTAATAGATGTTAATTAATATCTACCTTAAATAAATATCGCACCTGTAATTATGGCCGGAAAAACACATTTTGTTCCTACCACTGCTTTTCAACATTAACATTGACCCACTCATGCACACACACACACACACACACACACACACACACACACACACACACACACACACACACACACCAAATATGTCAGATTTGTTCTACACACCCGCCCACACACACCAGATTTCATTTAACTGTTCACAAGCCTAGAGCCTGGTATTATTTCTGTAAAGGCATGAACATCTCAAAAGCTCATTCTTTCAGGAGTGAACAGACCGCCACGGAGCGTCCGCTCCCAGCGATGTTCAGAGCCCCTCTTTAACCCTCTGAAACCTGCATGCTCAGGTTTTATTTTTTTCTAAATTGTTCTTAAAACTCAGAGATATTCTGAACAAAGCTCCTGAGGGGAAAAAAAAAAAAAAATATATATATATATATATATATATATATATATATATAATAAAAAAACTAACACGAATGATTTATTAAAACACACGACACCATTGATGTCTATTGCCTATAGTGTTCATCATGTTTTATATATTTGGTTTCTTTATATGTGCTTCATCCATAATCTATACTGACTTCCCATGTACATGTGTATGAACATATATGTATTCACACAACGTCACGGCCACATGTGTACACACGCCTGTTAGCATTAGCCGCTAAAGCACACCTAAGCCTGATTGGCTTTGATTATTTATAACGGCACTAACCCGGGAAAGCAGAGCTGGATCGAGGAGCAGCGTGCGAACAGAGTCATTCTGCGGTTTCTATTCAGCATTTGTGTTGTGTTGTGTTGATTTAGAGTTTATGGAAGGAGTCTCCAGTAGCAGCACTTTGTAACTGTAACATCTTCACGACAGATGAGTTTACGCTTCTTTGACTTGTTCCTTTATTACGAGAGAAGCAGAGAGGCGGATGAGCGAACGACTACAGTAGCTCAACACTTTTACCACTGAGCTACCTAATACGTTTTATCTTGAATTTTTTTTTTTTTTTTTTTTTTT
>JAFFST010054811.1:41734-56734 GCA_022414735.1 Noturus placidus | reverse complement strand
CAGCTAGCCCGAGCTGATGATGCTAATCCTCTCTGTAACACAGCGAGAGAGTCACGGATTAACACAATAGTAACTCTGTTATAACGATGATTCACGTTCCATCACTTTTCCAGCAGGATTGAAGAAAGCGTTTGGCTCGTATCGTTGCGTCACTGTTCTGGTGAAGTTCAACAGTTGACTGGAGTCATGCTCACAGGACTTCATGACCAAATTACAGGAAGTGATCATTCTGTAGTAAAGAAAAGCAACAATGAAAACAGGAAGTGAGATGTGATGGGTGGACTTTCACATCCATTTATAATTTATAGCAAAATATATTTGCATTGTACTTTTAAACAGAAGAAAAAAAAACCCAAAGGTGATTCATTTTATTTTTAGTACTGCTGTAGTGCTTATCCATACAGAGTCACGGGGAACCCGGAGCCTGTCCCAGGAGGCGGGGGACACTCTGGATGGACGGGGGACACCACACTTTCATACACTTTGGACACGCCAATCACCCTACAAGGCATGTCTTTGGACTAGAGAGGAAACGGGGAGCATGGGAAGAACATACAAACTCCACGCACACAGGACAGCAGCGGGAATGAACCCTCAACCCTGGAGGTGCTAACCACTAAGCCACCGTGCGCCAGCCTAACCCTAACCCTAACCACTAAGCCACCGTGCGCCAGCCTAACCCTAACCCTAACCACTAAGCCACCGTGCGCCAGCCTAACCCTAACCCTAACCACTAAGCCACCGTGCGCCAGCCTAACCCTAACCCTAACCACTAAGCCACCGTGCGCCAGCCTAACCCTAACCCTAACCACTAAGCCACCGTGCGCCAGCCTAACCCTAACCCTAACCACTAAGCCACCGTGCGCCAGCCTAACCCTAACCCTAACCACTAAGCCACCGTGCGCCAGCCTAACCCTAACCCTAACCACTAAGCCACCGTGCGCCAGCCTAACCCTAACCCTAACCACTAAGCCACCATGTGCCCTTACACACAAAACAGTTTTTATTTATTTAATTTTTTTCTTGAAGCAAAAAAAAACCATTTATCCAACACCCATCACCAATGTGAAAACTAATTGCCAATTGGTTGTGCCTCCTTTAGCAGCAATAACTGCAACCAGACTCTTCTGATAACTTTAACTGATCAGTCTTTAACTTACTTCTAGGACTAGGATTTACACCGACACTTTGGATCATTGTCTTGCGTTATAATCCAGTCGCGCTTGAGTTTCAACTTACAGACTGAAGGACATTCTCCTTTAGGATTTTCTGCTAGAGAGCAGAATTCATGTTTCCCTCAGTTACTGCAAGTTGCCCAGACCCTGAAGCAGCAGAGCATCCCCACACCATCACACCTCCTCCACCATGCTTGACCGAAGGTATGGTGTTCTTTTTGTGGAATTCTGTGTTTGGTTTACGCCAGATGTAACGGGATTCCTGTCTTCCAAACAGTTTCACTTTCACTTCATCAGTCCACAGAACTTTCTCCCAAAAAGTTTGAGGATCATCAAGGTGTGTTTTGGTGGAATTCAGATGAGTCTTAATGTTCTTCTGGGTCAGCAGTGGTTTTCACCTCACCGCTCTTCCATGGAGCCATCTTCCCCCAGTGTCTTTCTGATAGCGGAGTCATGAACAGTGACCTTTATTGATGTAAGACAGGCCTGTAGATCCTTTGATGTTGTTCTTGGCTCTTTTCTGACTTCTTGGATGAGTTGCTGTGCTCTTGGAGGAATTTTGGAAGGTCGGACACTTCTGAGACTACAGTGCTGAGTGTTTCCATGTGGAGATAACGGTGGTTCTTTGGCGTCCCAGAGCCTTTGAAAAAGCTTTGTAACCCTTCCCAGACTGATGTCTTTCAATCTCCTTCTTCCTCATCAGTTCTGGCATTTCATGCTGGTGAAAATGTTGTATTTAAGTGATTGAACAGGGTTTGCAGTAATCAGGCCTGGTTCTGTCTCGTCCAGCTGAACCCCATCATGAACTCAGCTTCATAGATTTGGGGAACTGGTAAGTATGTGGGGCAAATACTTTTTCACAGCACAGTATATATATATATATATATATATATATATATATATGTGTGTGTGTGTGTGTGTGTGTGTGTGTGTGTGTGCTTCCCTCTGCACTGTGAGATACACAACACTGTACATGTGTGATCTGTGTGCAGTTCTCAGTGTTTGGGCCACGTCAGCATGCGAGCCGGGGAAGAGAAGGGGCTTCCCGTTATTTCTCACCCTCGCTCTAGAGGAAGGCTTCATGACTCACGTCAGTTTCTAATGATTGACTCAGATCAGGTATTAACCATAAAGACAGTCACCAAAACCGCGTGTTATCACCTTAAAGATTTAAACGAAAGAATGAAAAGATTATTGTCCCTACAAGAACCTGAGGAACTGATTCACGCTTTTATTACCAGCAGCGTCGGCTTCTGTAACCGGACTTCCTGAAAATAAACAAAACAAATCTCATTCAAGACCACTGCTTCTAGTCTAGAAATCATAGAATGTTCTGGATCCTGTGCGGGTCAGTTCATTAGAACTTCAGCATTTAATCCGAGTTAACTGAAATCAGCTCCCAGATGAAGTAAAACACAAATGTCCATATATTTAAATCTAGATTAAAACATTAGTTTTTTTCCCCTGTGACACTTAACCTCGCACTTTTCACTTAGTGTATTGCGCAACAATCTTTCCACTACGTTTTCAGCACTTTAGTATTTTTCTTTTCTGTTGAATTTTATTATAAATATTACTATTGCTATCATTTTATTGAAATCTTTAAGCACACATGTGGCATTGTCTTTTCTATTCCTCGTGTGATTTGTAAAGCACTTGTGAATTGTCTTGTGTATGTTATGTGCTATACAAATACACTTGCCTTGCCTTAAAGGGTGCCAATATTTCTGCATTTGACTGCAACGGTAAATAAAAACAAACCACACACTTGATGTGATGTGATGTAAATAATATGAGCTTTTTGTCGACAGTGTGGATCTATACTGTAAAATATCTCATTATAAATCATCTTATCATGTGTTGGGTATCACTGTGGAATCAGGAGGTCTGAACATCAGGTCTGTTCCACTGCAGTCAGGAACTGTCCACCATCGAGACCCCAAGTCTGTTTGTGTAGTCCTAAAACCGTCACGGCACCCGCAGTCCCAAGACACCGCACCAGAACCTCCCGGATCAACTGCAGTCCAATGCCATCTCCACGGCTTCCGAGTGTGTCCCCAGGCTGTCCGTATGGAGAATCCTCAGCAACAGTGAGTAGCCTCCATGTGACGAGAGCTCCAACCAAACTCAGGCCACCAGGACGGACCAGGACGGCCCGGAGAGCATAGCGGGCCGGGCTCACTGCCATTACAGGAGCAACGATTAAACGTTTGTATCATCCAAAGTCTTCGCAGTCTTCTGGAATCTTCATCGAGGCTGGTTCTGAACCGGAGCTGGAACGTTCACTGATGCCCATCCCGAGATAGGAACAAGAAACAAGAGGAGTAGGATTAGCGTAGCTGCTGTTCATTGCATTTCACGCAGAGATGACTGACATGAGACACGTTATGTGAATGCTAGGCTAAAGAAATGTGTCTTTAATCTGGATTACAACTGAGAGAGAGTGAGTGTGTGTGTGTGTGTGTGTGTGTGTGTGTGTGTGTCTGAACCCCGAACATTACCAGGAAGTCTATTCCAGAGTTTAGGAGATATCCTGCAGAGTTTGGTGACCTTAAAGAGGTGTGAAGGATTGTAACGTGATCGGTTAAATATAAAGGAGCTTGTCCGTTTAGGGCTTTCTAGGCGAGTAGCGGTGTATTTTACAATCGATACGGAACTTGACAGGTGTAGAGATGATCAAATCAGCGTAATACACCATGTTCATATTTTCATGACCTGCTAGTCACCCTAGCAGCTGCGTTTTTTGGACTAACTCTAGCGTATTTATTGAGGACGCACGACAACCACCTAGCAGTGTATTACAATAATCCAGTCTTGGTCTATCCAGGCATGATCTAGTTTTTCTGCAGCCGAGACAGATAACATGTCACGTGGCTTGGTAATGTTCCTAACGTGGAAGGTTGTTTTTGTTAAGTGGGAAATGTGATTGTGCCCTGCGATGGACTGGCACTCTGTCCAGGGTGTACCCCGCCTTGTGCCCGATGCCCCCTGGGATAGGCTCCAGGTTCCCCCGTGACCCTGAAAAGGAGTAAGCGGTTGAAGATGGATGGATGGATGGATGGGAAATATGACTTTTAAATGACTTGAAACGTGTGATTTAAAAATGGTGTGAAAATTCCTCCCTGCTGCATGAACAACTCCTGACTGAAAAGAATTATATTTATATATATGAGGATATTGTAGGTATTCTTCTGTCTGCTGCTATGAATATGTCTTTGTTTGAAGCAGAAGGTCCCTCAGTTAGCAGAAGAAAACAAAAGCAGGAGGTGAAAAGATGGAGGAGGGGGAGGAGCTAATGAAAGGGGATTTTCCGCCGCCCTGGCAACCAATCAGACGCGATATAAACACGTTACGTCTTTCAACCTGAGCGCGAGGTGCTTTTTTTTGTTTTGTTTTGTTTTGTTTATTTGTTGTCATTTCGCTTTGCGCGAGCCAGACGGCGTCCCGGTCCTCGGTGCTCGTTACCTCCGTTATGCGCGTTGATCTGAAGAGAGGGGAATGAAAATGGCCGCTGTGCTGCACGAGGTCGACGAAGCAGAGCTCGTGCGCGTGGCTTTAGTCACAAGCAGCGCGGGCGCGTGCTTACGGGGCGTCCTGAAGAGGTCCGCGCGCGCAGTCGCTCTCAAACTGCTTAACACGGACAGGTGAGTACAGGTGCGCGCAAAAGTTTGCATCCCCGCCAGGGTGGCTCAGGGTTAACGGAGAAAAGTCATTTTACAATTTATTTCCAAATAAATAAATAAATAAACAAGGAAAAAGAATTTAAAAATCCCAACAACACATCTGTAATATTTCACCTGACAGGAAGCAACATCTGGGAAAGAGGATGTGAAAGGATTTATTCATTAATAAACAATCTGCAAATTGATAAATTATTATTATTATTATTATTAAAGAATATATATATATATATCATTCAGAAAAGGCGGGGTGCGAACGTTTGAACTGATATTTAAATATTTTTAAATGAATTTTTAATTGTTATTAATCTTAGCTTACAATAATTGGCCGGTTAACTGTAGTTACAATAGTTACTGATCAGAATGTCGGGGGTTCGAGCCCCAGCACTGCCAAGCTGCCACTGTTGGGCCCTTGAGCAAGGCCCTTAACCCTCTCAGCTCCAGGGGGCTCTGTGAGGTGTGAGGAAGAACCTAACCTGCGCTACACTTTCAGAATAAAGGTACTGAACTGTACGTAACTGACGGTACCACTGTGTACACCTTCAGTACCTTTCATGTCTACCTTTCATGTTACCTAGAACTATGTCTTTAGTTCACCTTAAAACTGATTCGGTACCTTAAATCATTCTTAAAGGTCACTGGATCCACATCTCCAGCTGAAACATGTCTAAGAAAGGTACTTTAACCCTTTAAAGAACCTTTTCTAATGCTAATTCATGAATTAGAAGGAGTTCTAGTTCTAAAGGTTTTCTGTTAATGAACTAAGTCGGTGCCTTAAAGCATTTCTGTGTAAAAGTGACACACAAGGTGTTCGCCGGACCGCACGAAGCCCGTGACGAGGAAACGTAGGCGACTCTTTGGTTTGTCTGAGTGTATGAGAGTATTTATCACACTCAGAAAGGGGATTTGATCTGAATACTGCACTGGAGTATAACGTTATACGCACTGTGCGTTGCTTTGATGATGATGATGATGATGATGTATTTGTTTAAATTTGTCGAGTGTTTGCAGACGGACGATCATGCAGAGTCGTCACCGCAAACCGAAACCTGGCCTAGGGATTATTTTCACTTTCATGTTCAGATTTAAACAGAAGACTGTGTGTGTGTGTGTGTGTGTGTGTCCACCAGCTGTTTGTCACAGATCCAGGACGCATTGGCGCAGGGTGGAGAGTGTGTGGAACGGGTTCTGCAGCCTGTAGGTGTGTATCGGAGTCGTTTTCTCACTGGCCTGCTGTGGGACTGGATGCCTGAAGGGTCTCTACATTCTCTGCTGTATGAGGTGAGATCACACCTCCAGGGTCGGGGGTTCGAATCCCACCGGGGCCCTGTGTGGGCCGAGTTTGCATGTTCTCCCCGTGCGTCGGGGGTTTCCTCTGGGTACTCCAGTTTCCTCCCCCAGTCCAGACACATGCATGGTAGTCTGATTGGCGTGTCCACAGTGTCCGTAGTGTAGGAATGGGTGTGTGAGTGTGTGTGTGATTGTGCCCTGCGATGTATTGGCACCCTGTCCAGGCGCACAAAACCACAGCCTTGTTTATTCACTTAAACAAACAAAACAACGATGAATAATAAAAAAAAAGAGAAATGAGTGAATGCAGAAGGGAACACAGCGGTCGAGCTCATTTCATCGGACTGGAAGATTACGCAACCTCTCGATCTATTTTTAGCATCGCTGGAAGCGAAAGTTTGTGGTTTTTTTTCAGTCTGGAATTTCCCAGCAGTCCGTTTCCTCCTTCTCAACGCTCGACACGTGACAAAAGATGTTTGAGTTTTAAAAGTGCTTCATCAGTCCGAGTTCCATTAAAACCTGCTTTAGTGCCGTCATAAATCTGATCCTGATGTTCGGAGAGCTTTTACAGCGTAAAATCCTGAAGCGACTTTAAAGCTACGCCCCGTTCCGCTTTTTCAGAGATTTCCTGTCGTCTAGCGTGGCTGTGAACGTGAAACGTCTCGAAACAAACCGGCTCCCAAAAGAAGGAATCGGTTCTGAACAGCTGAAACGAGTCTTCTGGATCTCCAGACGTACTTCCTGTACTAACCTACGTAGGTTTATTGAAAATAAATTTCAAAAACCCCGCCTCTGGTCTTCATCGGGCTGTGGCCCCGCCCTTCAGACATGGCTCTGAACGTGCTGAGGTTGCGTCCTGAAAGAGACATGACTCCCATGGACTCCCAGAGGATGAGGATGGAAAGCGTCGGTGGTTAGGATTCATTTTTAAAACAATACCACGGCAGCTGAGCTCCACGCTGCGATTGCGTTCGCGTCATTTCACTGACGACCGCGTCTCAAATCTAGCTGAATGAACGTTTAATGAAGCGCGGTGGTCACGCTCATGTGGAAGTGACACGTCGATGACTTTCTCAAATCGGATCTTTTATCAGACTCGCCTGTACCCGGACCTGCCTCTGGTTCTCCGCTTACGGATCCTGCTGGACGTGGCCGAGGGTTTAAAGGTCCTTCACGCCGTCTCTCTGCCTCACGGCGCTCTGAAGACCACCAACGTCCTGCTGGACCACCAGTACCGTGCTAAAGTACTGCTAACGTTATGATATTACATCACATGCATCCTCTCACACACACACACACACATTTTAATGCATTAATATATTAAATTAAAGATGAAATGAATTAAAGATCGTTGAAATGAAGAATAATAACAGCAGCACTGATAATAGTAACAATAATGTAATCCAGTCAGCAGCGGTATTATGATTTTTTGATGATTATTATTATTATTATTATTATTATTTACTGAGTGAGTGTTTTCTGCGCTACAGCTGTGTGACTGGGGACAGCAGATGTCCGTGGACACGAGAACCCGTGTCTCTAACGGCGCCGCTCCGTGTTTTAGAGACCTGGCTTTCCTGGCACCGGAGGTTCTGATGGGAAACGTTCCGTGTGTGAAGTCTGACGTGTACAGGTGAGTTCCACACCTTCACAGCTTCACACGGATGAGCAGCTCGGTGACGTCGAGGTTTTACTCCACTTATCCCTCGCTTTTTTCAGTTTTGGTGTTCTGATGTGGGAAACTCTGAACAGACGACCGTCGTGTGAAGGTACATCTTTTCTTTACCTGTCTGTCTCTCTTTCGCTCTGTCTCTCTATCTCTCTGTCGATCTCCCTTTCTCTCTCTCTCTCTCTAGGGTGTTTATGGTGGGGGGCGAGGTCAGGGTGGGTGTTTATGGTGGTGGGAGGGGTTATGGTGCATGTTTATTGTGGGGGGCGAGGTCAGGGTGGGTGTTTATGGTGGTGGGCGAGGTCAGGGTGGGTGTTTATGGTGGTGGGAGGGGTTATGGTGCATGTTTATTGTGGGGGGCGAGGTCAGGGTGGGTGTTTATGGTGGTGGGAGGGGTTATAGTGCATGTTTATTGTGGGGGCGAGGTCAGGGTGGGTGTTTATGCTGGTGGGAGGGGTTATAGTGCATGTTTATTGTGGGGGCGAGGTCAGGGTGGATGTTTATGGTGGTGGGCGAGGTCAGGGTGAGTGTTTATGGTGGTGGGAGGGGTTATGGTGCATGTTTATTGTGGGGGGCGAGGTCAGGGTGGGTGTTTATGGTGGTGAGCGAGGTCAGGGTGGGTGTTTATGCTGGTGGGAGGGGTTATGGTGCATGTTTATTGTGGGGGGCAAGGTCAGGGTGGGTGTTTATGGTGGTGGGAGGGGTTATGGTGCATGTTTATTGTGGGGGCGAGGTCAGGGTGGGTGTTTATGGTGGTGGGCGAGGTCAGGGTGGGTGTTTATGGTGGTGGGAGGGGTTATGGTGCATGTTTATTGTGGGGGCGAGGTCAGGGTGGGTGTTTATGGTGGTGGGCGAAGTCAGGGTGGGTGTTTATGGTGGTGGGCGAGGTCAGGGTGGGTGTTTATGGTGGTGGGTGACGTCAGGGTGGGTGTTTATGGTGGTGGGAGGGGTTATGGTGCATGTTTATTGTGGGGGCGAGGTCAGGGTGGGTGTTTATGGTGGTGGGCGAAGTCAGGGTGGGTGTTTATGGTGGTGGGTGGGGTTATGGTGCATGTTTATTGTGGGGGCGAGGTCAGGGTGGGTGTTTATGGTGGTGGGCGGGGTTATGGTGTGTGTTTGTGGTGGTGGGCGGGGTTATAGTGTGTGTTTATGATGGTGGGCGGGGTTAGGGTGGGTGTTTCTGGTGGTGGGAGGGGTTATAGTGCATGTTTATTGTGGGGGGCGAGGTCAGGGTGGGTGTTTATGGTGGTGGGCGGGGTTATGGTGTGTTTATTGGTGGTTTATGGAGCCTTCATTCATTTGTTCCCTTTCAAACTACCACTTCTGTTTTTTTCTTTTTCTTCCGTCTCCGTTAGAAAATAGACAGATGTAATAATGTAGAAGGAAATATACTTCACAAGCTCCGGATAAATTTGTACAATTAAATCTTCCTCATCTAAAAATTCTCTGACAGAAATACATCTTTAAATCCTCTATCGGAGTTAAAGTACGAGTCCAAATCGTAAAAAAAAATCTCTTAAAACCGTTTGATGACGTCCGCAAATTATTAGACGTACACAGAACAGTAGACAAAAGGCTTAATAATCTTAATAAATGCCTGAAACTCACACGTCACCTAGCGTGTTGTGTTTGTTCTGTAAATGTTTATATGATGTTGATGTTTTTAGGTTTCGATCAGCTGCAGAACCTCGTTATGTGCACTCAGGAAGGGGCGGGGCTAGGTATGGAGATGAATCTGTTGCCCCTGAAGACATCAGAAAGCCACGCCCTCACTCAGCTCATGACCAGATGTTGGTCTGTTCATCCGAAACAGCGTCCGCTGGCTGAAGGTTAGATAAACATCTTTTTTTTTAAGCTTAAAATGTATGCATCTTTATTTTTCTTTATGACGTTGTTACATATCTGAATACAGAGTGTGTGCTGGAGCTCAGGAAGGTTCTGGAAACACTGGACTCGGGAGCTCTTTGTACGGCGGTCCACCTGATAAAAACGTGCAAGGTACTGAACAATCACGCCGTTCCTCATTTAAAAGAAATCAGACAGGGATAAATGACATTAATTAATAATAATAATAATAATAATAATAATAATAATAATAATCAGGAGTTTGGAGGAGAATCCGTGAATCGTGTTTTGTGTGTTATCACCAGGAGAGGGCGCTGCTGAGCTGTAATCACACTCCAGCCTGGGAGTTGCCTGTGGAGCTGAACAACCTGGAGGTAGGAGATTTATTTCATCGCTCTTTTAAGACCAAACTCTGTTAGTAGAAACAATGATTTTGGTCTTGGAGCATCTGTTTAAAACGTAAGCTCCACCCACTTTATAATCATATCACATCATTTATTACTAAAAACCTTTTTTTATATATATATATCTCAAATTATGGGTCAAGAAAAAGCATCCCAATTTCAGCAAGCATTCATAAAGTGTGACGCGTTCGTTTCTGTCCCCATGTAGATTACAGAGCGATTTAAATACGTTTATTATAGTTAGATTTACATTTGATTTGACAAATAGCATTAAAATAACTTTTAATAACAGTGTGCGGTGTTTTGTTGATCAAACAACGTCTTTGTCCTCACCGTGTCTTCACACAGTGTGAAATAAACAATCTAAACACATCCAAAGAGTTTGCTCGATTAAGTATGCAAATTTACAAAGCCTCATTAGCATAATTACATGCCTGGATATCAGAATATGGACTGGTGGAGATGAATTGTGGAAATTCACCCACTGTAAACACTTGCGCAGGGCTACGGCGGCTGCACACGTCCAAAATCCCTGCTGTGTAAGGCGATTCCGGTGACGGTGCCGCACTCACACCGACACGCCGCTCCAACGTGCAGATCAGGTGAGACGACTCCGAGAGGAAGTCCGCCGTCTCCCAGTCCGGCACCATGCTGCAGGGGTGAGGGAGCTGAACCTTTCCTTTCCTTTCTGATGCTGTTGATTTTCTTTTACTAATAGATCAAAACTTCATCATGTCCTCTTCACGGTGTTGTCTGATTGTTTATTTTTGTATAATTATTTGTTATAGATGTGTCGGATGGTGCGGGCAGTTTATCCATCAGTAACCCCGGGGTGAGACGTTGCAGTGGAATTTGGGATGTAAAACCGTCTCGAGCATCTCCACCACCAAACACGCCGTGCGGCTCGCCCACGTCACCCCTACACACACCGCTACACCCACCGCTACACCCACCGCTACACCCCGCAAACCAGCGTAAGGGTGAAGCATATTATATTATATATAAATATATTACAGTACATCCGTTATTGTCTTATAACCGTGTTATAACATACTCAAGTGTCTTACTCCTCTTATACCACACCTTACTTCCTGTTCTCACTTACGTTATAGCAACGTAAGTTATATCCTCTCACTCTCCTCTTTCTCCTCTCTCTCTCATCTCTCTCACTCTCTCTCTCCTCTCTCTCTCTCATCTCTCTCTCACTCTCTCATCTCTCTCTCTCATCTCTCTCTCTCATCTCTCTCTCATCTCTCTCTCTCTCACTCTCTCTCTCCTCTCTCTCTCTCATCTCTCTCTCACTCTCTCATCTCTCTCTCTCTCATCTCTCTCTCTCATCTCTCTCTCATCTCTCTCTCTCTCACTCTCTCTCTCATCTCTCTCTCATCTCTCTCACTCATCTCTCTCTCACGCTCTCTCTCATCTCTCACTCTCATCTCTCTCTCATCTCTCTCTCTCATCTCTCTCTCTCATCTCTCTCATCTCTCATCTCTCTCTCATCTCTCTCTCATCTCTCTCTCTCATCTCATCTCTCTCTCATCTCTCTCTCTCTCACTCTCTCTCTCATCTCTCTCTCACTCTCTCTCTCATCTCTCATCTCTCTCACTCATCTCTCTCTCACTCTCTCTCTCATCTCTCTCATCTCTCTCTCTCATCTCTCTCTCTCATCTCTCTCTCTCTCATCTCTCTCATCTCGCTCTCTCATCTCATCTCTCTCTCTCTCTCTCTCTCATCTCTCTCTCTCTCTCTCTCTCACTCTCTTATCTCTCATCTCTCTCTCTCACTCTCTCTCATCTCTCTCTCACTCTCTCTCTCTCATCTCTCTCTCTCTCATCTCTCTCATCTCTCTCTCACTCTCTCTCTCTCATCTCTCTCTCACTCATCTCTCTCTCATCTCTCTCATCTCTCTCACTCTCTCTCTCATCTCTCTCTCTCATCTCTCTTTCTCATCTCTCTCTCTCATCTCTCTCTCTCATCTCTCTCTCATCTCTCTCTCTCATCTCTCTCTCACTCTCTCTCTCATCTCTCTCTCATCTCTCTCTCTCATCTCTCTCATCTCTCTCTCTCATCTCTCTCATCTCTCTCTCTCATCTCTCTCTCATCTCTCTCTCATCTCTCTCTCTCATCTCTCTCTCATCTCTCTCTCACTCTCTCTCTCATCTCTCTCTCATCCCTCTCTCTCATCTCTCTCTCTCATCTCTCTCTCACTCTCTTATCTCTCATCTCTCTCTCATCTCTCTCTCTCACTCTCTCTCTCATCTCTCATCTCTCTCTCACTCTCTCTCTCTCATCTCTCTCTCTCTCATCTCTCTCTCTCATCTCTCTCTCACTCTCTCTCTCTCACTCATCTCTCTCATCTCTCTCATCTCTCTCTCTCATCTCTCTTTCTCATCTCTCTCTCTCTCATCTCTCTCTCATCTCTCTCTCTCATCTCTCTCTCTCATCTCTCTCTCACTCTCTCTCTCATCTCTCTCTCATCTCTCTCTCACTCTCTCTCTCTCTCATCTCTCATCTCTCCCTCTCTCTTTGAATGCGCTGGAGAATCGAGCAGTAGTAACATGTAGAATCCACATACGTATTTTCAGGTCAACACGATTTGTTTACATGCTGGAACTCGCCTCCTGAGTGCAGCTAAGGCAAATTTACCCTTAACAATCATGGTGAGAAGTTCGTGTGTATGATTGTGTGTGTGTGCGTGTGAGTGTGTGTGCGTGTGTGTGCGTGTGTGTGTGTGCGTGTGTGTGTGTGCGTGTGTGTGTGTGCGTGTATGTGTGAGTGTAGTGCTCTGACTTGTGCACAATAAGCACTTCTGCAAGGTTGTTGTCTAACTTCCTGAATGTGAGAGAATGTCCACGTCCATGCCTTATCTGTGTGCACGGCGTTTCCTCCCGAGAGGGTCACTGTTTTTCTCTTGATAAGCCTTCACTTTTACACTTTTAAATGCTATGTGTGTGTGTGTGTGTGAGTGAGTGTGTGAGTGAGTGAGTGTGACAGTGTGTGTGTGTGTGTGTGTGTGAGTGAGTGTGACAGTGTGTGTGTGTGTGTGTGTGTGTGTGTGTGTGTGAGTGTGTGATTTTGTTGAATGTGTGATTGTGAGAGAGTGTGTGTGTGTGTGTAATATTTTGTTGAGTGTGTGTGTGTGTGTGTGTAATATTTTGTTGAGTGTGTGTGTGATATTTTGTTGAGTGTGTGTGTGTAATATTTTGTTGAGTGTGTGTGTGTGTGTGTGTGTGTGTAATATTTTGTTGAGTGTGTGTGTGTGTGTGTGTAATATTTTGTTTCAGTTCGAGACGGTTCTGTTGAATACACGTCCTCTTTATTCTAGTCAGTTAAGTTAAGCTGTAATACTCTACATAGGATTTAATACATTAACCGCTCAGGAAGATGGAAAGAAGGATGTTTTAATCTGCATTGTTCACACTGTTTTGGATTCAGGACTGGAAGGACCGATGGGAATGTGTGTGTGATATACTTCTGGACTGGAATCAGCTGAAGTTCTGAATCAGGTGTATCAGGAGCACGCTGCCGGTGAACTCCTGTGATAAATGATACAGAGATTTAAAGTTCAAGTCGTTTCGTGTAGTTTAGCGGTAGAAAGCTTCTTCAGTAATAAATTGTACTGTTCTTCTCCATAAATACGACGATTTTCACACCGGTCCTAAAAGTAGATCAAGAGAACCCGGTTAAAGCACTGAGACAGAGATATTACACTCAGTCATTTATTCATTGAGGAAGATGATCCGGTACCTGTTTTGACCCACTTGTGGAATAACTCTAAATGTTTCCTCACGAAATAATGAAAAGCAGCTCGTGATGTCTACAGACCGTCTGTTCTACTCCGATCTGATGTTTTTAATCTCCGCCTCCTGTCCATAGCCGCGTGTCCCGCGTCCTCCGGCTGGACGTGCTGTCGGCTCCTGCAGGAGAGACGTGAGGCCATTGTGCGCTTCATGACCGAGGGGCGGCTCAACAACCTGCTGGACGTGTTGCGGGCGAGGCGGGCGGTCACACGCGAGGACTACGAGTTCATCACGGCGGCCATGACACTGAGCGCACGCACACGCTGCCTCCTGGACACGTGCGCTTGTCTGGGGGAGAAAGTAGCCCTCCTGGTAGCCACCACTCTGGGTCTGGTCTCTACCGAGTCCACAATTGGACACGCCCGCTCTGTCTCTCTCTTCTAAAGGCCGGGCGGGGGGAGGGGAATGAAATCACTAAAGCGTTATCTATGAAGCGTCACGCCCTTTGTTATAGAGATCTGATGTGAACCCAGGACGTGTGACTTGACCAGACGAGAGCTGATTTGATCACAGAGCGTTAAACATCATCAGCAGCCTTCTGTGGAGGTGTGGACATCTTAATCATCTCCTTTTTAACGCTGTTAACTGAATCTCAGGCCATTCAACAGCTCCGTGATCGAATTAAAGGCATGCATTTATTCAGTTGTTTGTAAACAGAAGTGTTTATTTTCGATGGACTTCTTTTTTTTTCTGTTCAGCTTTAATGTTGCGATATTGTTCTGAGTATTTAAGCATCGTATGCTTGCCTGTCGGAGACGGCGTGCACACACGCACGTATTTCCTCATCTGCTAGTGGATTTTATCCTGTGAGTATCTTGTAACAAGAACGTCTTTATTGTTTCGTACAGCACCATGTTAATGTTTATTGTGTGACACGGTTTAATCGGATGATGTCATCAACCGAAACGTGCTCCTGCACCGTCTGGGATTCACCGGCGGACATTAAACCAAGTTTAAATGCTGTGGTGTGTCTGGGTTTTTCTTTCTTTCAGCTCACGTGTCACGCCGCCTCTCACACATTTATATTTACATTTATTTACATTTAGCAGACGCTTTTATCCAAAGCGACTTACAAATGAGACACACTCACACACCAATGGTAGCAGAGCTGCATGTAAGGTGCTAGCTTGCCATCGG
>JAFFST010054811.1:28183-39362 GCA_022414735.1 Noturus placidus | reverse complement strand
CGTGTCCATCCCGTCCTCTCTTCTCTCTCATCACAAACATCCCGTGTCCATCCCGTCCTCTCTTCTCTTATCACAAACATCCCGTGTCCATCCCGTCCTCTCTTCTCTCATCACAAACATCCCGTGTCCGTCCCGTCCTCTCTTCTCTCATCACAAACATCCCGTGTCCATCCCGTCCTCTCTTCTCTCATCACAAACATCCCGTGTCCATCCCGTCCTCTCTTCTCTCTCATCACAAACATCCCGTGTCCATCCCGTCCTCTCTTCTCTCATCACAAACATCCTGTGTCCATCCCGTCGTCTCTTCTCTCTCATCACAAACAACCGTGACAATCTGAGAACACGAATAATTCAGAGACTGATAATATAATGAATAATCTTTCATTAGCGAGCCGGGCCGAACTGAACCGAGCGGAACCGAGCCGGGCCGGGCCGAGCCTATGTAATCCAAAGGAAGAAGAAATTACACAAACTTGTGATATTTTTTCACACATTATGTTTAGGAGGGCTAACGCATAATCAGAATAATGACGTAGGAGAAATGAGTGAACTCTGATTGGCTGATTGCACTATGAAGCACGTGTGAGTCACGTGTCCGCAGGGTTATGCCGGTGTCACGTGACTCTCCAGCGGCGTGTCCACCGTGTTGAGGAAGGAGGGAGGGAGAGATAGAGGGAGAGAGAGGGAGGATGCTCCTCGGTGTGTTCGGTGTTCAGGAGCTCTGTTCCAGCTGAGACCCGGAGACCGGGACGAGGTAATAATAATAATAATAATGATAATAATAATAAGAGACGGATAGAGGGGGCGGGGAAAAGAGGAAATGAAAGTCATGTGGTTTTCTTTCTTTCTCACTTGAACAACATGTAGAAACATGACACTTGAGTAGAAATGAGCTGTGGACTGAGTTCTATCTTCTCAGCAGCTGTTGTGTTCCACCTGAGCTGGGATGTATTTCCGGTCAGTTACTTGGTGCTTGTCCTGCTCAGGATGTGGCATTTAAAACTCTGAACTGAGTGGGCTTGTTGGTTTCGTTCATAATCTTGAAAAACCTGAACATCTGTCCACGAGAGCACGTGAGATTACAGCATGCTGGAGTATTATTATTATTATTATTATTATTATTATTATTAATGATTGGTGTTTATCATGAACCCCTCATCTGAGGAAAACCCCCCATCTCAGCTGATGAACACATCTAACCCTCACCTCACATTTCTTTCACACACAGATTGCTGTAGAAACATAGTGAATTGTAAATAATCCTTCCTCTTTGTTTTAGTGTCTGTGTGTACCGCAATGCCACACATGGGGTTGCCAGGTTTCCCGTGTTTAGTGCTTGACTCGCAGGGTTGCCAGATTGTGCCCTAAATCAGTGCTGTGTATTCTGACAGCGCGCGCGTGTGTGTGTGTGTTTTTTGTTTTTACTTTCAAGGCCAGAATTGAAATGAGAACCTGCTTGAGGGTTCTAGCTGGGTTCGGAGCGTGCTCATTGTGGAGCACAAACACTGCTGCAAGCCTTCAGTTCTGCGTCATCATTACGCTGTCTATCACGTGACTACAAGTGTACTTGAAGGGTCACGTGATTGTTGTTCTCTAACAGCAAAATGATGACTTGTTTACTATTTGTTACGTCATCATTTTAGGTGCTGAGACAAGTGTACTGTTTCATTTGATGCAAATAGTGTATTGTGGTAAATATTTAGGGATTAATTGAATAAATAACTTCTCAAAGTTTTCCTACATTCAGTATTTATTTATTTATTTATTTAACTCCATGAATTCTGCTTTGATTGATTTGGTAATTGTCAAATTGAGCATTTGTTTTTTTTTTTTCTTTTGATGTTGTCGCTAAAGTCATATTTTCTCTGTCCTTCTTTATAAAGCCGATTTGGGGGCGGGGCTACGTATGAGCCCAGGTTATGATGTCACTAAATAAAATTAAACTCCACAGAGTTTTCTCTGGTTACATTTTTTAACACCCTCAAACTTTTCACAAACTTGTCAGTTATTTCGATTTAACAGTTAGTGAAGTGTGTATTAAAAATTTACACTCTGAGCAGCGAAAATCCAGCTGTTTAAAACCGTCACTGAACTCAAATAACCAGAAAACAGTGTGTCTCAAGGACATGTGTCTCTGTGTCTCTCTCTCTCTGTCTCTCGCTCTCTCTGTCTCTCGCTCTCTCTGTCTCTCTCTCTGTCTCTCTGTCTCTGTCTCTCTCTCTCTCCACACTCATCCAGCTGAGCTGCACAAGGTCAAAACCACGGTGACGAGCACAGGTTTCCATGGAGACCTTAACACACTCTTTATGCATCAGGGCTTTATATGGCTCAAAGTGCAGATGTTTGGGAATCGGAAGAGACCCAGAACAAGACAATGTCCCGATGTTTAATTTTAGCACAATATTTCCAACCCAACTAAACTGAGACCCAATAACGTCTTTTAAAAACCTTTTTTCCAGTGTTCACAAAAAGTACTTAACACAGAACAGAAGGTGAAAAACAACAAACAAAAGAAATGAAATGGAAATCACATCGATCAGATACTTTTATATTGGCGCCACTGAATTTTAAATTCTAGTGGGTATAATAACGGCTTATATAAACCATGAATTACGTGATGTTTGCGAACCGTGATCGAATCAGAAAAGATTTAGACCTTGTCCACCTGTCAAAGTCGTCTAATCTGAGCAGCATGTTATCAGCGAACCAGCAGGAACCAATCAGACGCTTGTGTTTAATCATTTAACAGCGTTTTACAGCACACACAACCTCTCTCAGTGCGACGCTTATCTCAGATTCCTCTTTACACACTCAGGGAATTGTTTACCAGGATTTTACCGCAGTGGAGATTGAGACACTGTTTCAGAAGGGGGAAAAGTGACTATTTCTTCATCCAGTCTCATATAGAGCGATCAGTCATCACGCACACAGCCTCAGAAGTGTGAAACTTTCCCCCTCAAGTATTATTTTATATTTATTTATTTACATATAAATATAAAATGCTGAAGCAATCACCATAAATGGTGCCGTGGAAACGGCCGCCTCTCCTTTGATCTGCGAGCTTGACTTCTAAAGAACTCAATTCTTTTATTATTAACACGAAACTTTCCCTGAGGTATAAATACGAGGTTGCACGCATCACTTCCTCTTCTTTCACTATAGAGAGGAAAACCAAACAACTTTAACACAAAAGATAACGGGTGTTAAAATAATAAAAATCATAATAATAATCTTTATTTTTTGCCTTTCGGAAGGTGTTTGTGTGTGAGAGGAATGCTTTTGAGAAGAAAAGGCTCTATTTAAAAAAAAAAAAAAAACAAACCAGTGTCTCTGGTTGGTGGTATTTTTAACTTCATGTTTTTCAGAGTTTGCATGTTCTCCCCGTGCGTCGGGGGTTTCCTCCAGGTACTCCGGTTTCCTCCCCCAGTCCAAACACATGCATGGTAGTCTGATGGGCGTGTCTAAAGTGTCCGTAGTGTATGAATGTGTGTGTGTGTGTGATTTATGCCCTGTGATGGACTGGCGCTCTGTCCAGGGTGTACCCCGCCTTGTGGCCGATGCCTCCTGGGATAGACTCCAGGTTCCCCGTGACACTGATAAAGGAGTAAGCGGTAGAGGATGGATGTTTTTCACAGAAGAAATAAAACACTCTTTTGGGCTGTGCTGTTATAGGAAAATAATGATGGGGAGGTTTGTGGGTTTTTTCCCCACACAAAATGTGATTATTTTCCTATAACAGAACAGCCCAAAGTGTTTTATCTCTCCTCCAACAATCCACAGCAATTACACATTTTAATTTGCTATTGTAAGAACATATTGTACTTTTAAAAAAAAAAAATTTTATCGCCCTATAGCTACATTTTAATGTTCCATAAAACAAGTTGGTTCCTGTCCTCGCTTATGTTCCAGCAGCTATAAACGGCTGTTTCCTCACCAACCCTCTCTCTCATGTTAACACACACACACACACACACACACAACGCAGCTTGTTGCACGTTACCGAGAAACCACAATCCTGAAGATGTGGGGAAACTTAATTACAGCTTCACCTCTGACTGTTACACAGCACTGACACTGGAGACTCCTTCCTTACACGTTACATAAACATCTCCTTACAGAAAACTTCACCGTATCAGTCATCACTTGCTCACAGTTTTCTTTTTAATCTGTTTATCATTAGTCTTGGATTGTTAGACTGTCTGAGCTTCTGTTGTAGAACAATCCAGAATTCAACAGAGCTGTGGTGCAGATACGTGTATGCATATCTGCTCCTTTTTATGAAGGGTGCCAATAATTCTGGTGCTGGATCCCATGATAAAAACACTATAGCGTGCGTCGGGATGCGTTCTCGCCCTGGTGAAACGTATATAAACCCTTTTTCTGTGTTCCAGATCGTAGCTGGTTGCAGTGTTTGTTCCTCCACCAGCTCGAGGGCAGAATGGAGAACGGTTCTGGTTCTGGTACCGGTGCATTATACAGACGTCGCTCCGGGGGAACAGAAGAGCCTGAGCCCAGAGAGACGATGCAGCTGAAGAAGGAGATCTCCCTCATGAACGGTATCAGCCTCATCGTGGGAAACATGATCGGCTCGGGGATCTTTGTCTCCCCTAAAGGTGTGCTGATCTACAGCGCCTCCTACGGGCTGTCGCTGGTCATCTGGGCCATCGGTGGAATCTTCTCCGTGATTGGCGCTCTGTGTTACGCTGAACTGGGCACCACCATCACCAAGTCAGGTGCAAGTTACGCCTATATCCTGGAGTCATTCGGAGGCTTTCTGGCGTTTATTCGGCTCTGGACGTCGCTCCTCATCATCGAGCCCACCAGCCAGGCCGTCATCGCCATCACCTTCGCCAACTACCTGGTGCAGCCCATGTTCCCCAGCTGCGAGCCGCCGTACTCCGCTTCTCGGCTCATCGCCGCGGCCTGCATCTGTGAGTTATTTTAATTTACTCTTCATCCGGTAGGGAAGCTGAAATAAAAACATATTTTAATGTGTATTACCTTGTTACAGTGAATAACAGTGACCTCACTAAAACTAAACCATCATGATGCTAATATATCCGTGATCTCAAAACCAGATCATACTGCTGTGTGTTAGAAAGGAAATGTGTGTGTGTGTGTGTGTGTGTGTCACATGAGCACTGGGAACATGGAACCGAGCTCAAACAAATGTCAGCCATAACATTAAAACCACTAGCAGGTGGAGTATCTCATTACAATGACGTGGGACAGGGGGTGGGACAGTTCTTGAAGTTGACGTGTTGGAAGCAGGAAAAATGGGCAAGTGTAAGGATCTGAGCGATTTTGACAAGGGCCAGAGTGTGATGTCTAGACGTCTGGGTCAGAGCGTCTCCAGAAAAGCAGGTCTTGTGGGTTGTTCCCAGTATTCGGTGGTTAGTTCCTACCAAAAGTTGTCCAAGGAAGGAGAACCGGAGACCAGGTCATGGGTGAAGGCTAACCCGTCTGGTCCGATCCCACAGATCTACTGCAGCACAACTTGCTGAAGAAGTTCATGATGGGAAGGAGGCAGAACACAGTGCGTCACAGCTTGCTCTGTGATTGAGGGCCCACCTCGCATCTTGCAGGACCTGCTGCTTAAAGTCTTGGTTCCAGATATCACAACACACCAACTGAGGCCTTGTGCCTCGACGGGTCAGAACTGGTTTTGTGCCACGATATTAGGCGGGTGGTTTCAATGTTATGACTGATCAGTGTACAGTACTGTGCGAACGTCTTTGGCACAAAGAAATGCTGTAGAGCGACGGGGCCTGCACAAATAATGAAACGTCTCTACGTTTTATTTTAATATATATATTTATACACACACACACACGCACATTTTGTTCTATCACACTAACGTTTGTGAATCTAAAACTTTTTTTGTACTGACTCGAGAATACTATAAGAATGTTTGTGCTGAAAATAACAATAGGGTGCCGAAAACATTTGCACAGTGCTGTGTATAAATAACAAGATGGTTTATTTTCTCCAAGTCTCCAGAACACACAGTTCCCTCCGTTTAGCGTCGTCTGAATGTTGCGACACAGCTCCTTATGTTTCTAATCCTGTCGCCCAACATGGTGGTTAATCCGTTTCCCTGAAACGTGTTTTTCCGGTTCTGTCGAGCTCCTCCCACCTTACGCGTCTCCTCCGGATCTCTCGGTTGCTGTCGTGACTCAGAGAGAGAACATTATGGATAATTGGATTTTCCACCTCTTAAATAAGACGCGTAGACACTGAGGTTTTTGGACCTGATCCAGTTGAATCATGATTATTTCTCCACCTGTTGCAGGTTTCTTGACCTTCATTAACGCGGCGCATGTGAAGTGGGGTACCAGAGTGCAGGACATCTTCACCTATGCCAAAGTTCTGGCCCTGATTGTTATAATCATTACAGGCCTGGTGAAGCTGTGTCAGGGTGAGACTCCTGTTCTCCTTTACACCACAGCGCTGTTTAATTCTGCGTTGTGATTGGTCAGGAGGTGTGGCTTCATTTTCTAGAACAGCAGCTCTGACCGTAGCACAGCTTCATATCCTTATAGCGTCCACTCATCATGTAAATAAGATAAGATGTAAATCTTCTCTTAAAATCTTTTTTTTTTAATGTTTAAAATGTTTGTAATCAAGTGGCTTGGGGGAGGGGGAAGAAGGATTTATTTATTTATTGCTTATTTGTCTTCACTGTAGCTTAACGTCGCTCTTTCTTCCGCTTCGTCTTAAAGGTCGTACAGAAAACTTCGAGGGTTTTTTCCAGGGCTCGTCTCGTGACCCGGGAGACATTGCGCTGGCCCTGTACTCCGCCCTGTTCTCCTACTCGGGCTGGGACACTCTGAACTTTGTCACTGAGGAAATCAAGAACCCAGAGAGGTGTGTGCAGGTGGAACTGTGCTTCCTAAAGTTTTAACAACAGGTCTAACCTCGACGTGTATAAACCGGTGGTTCCGGTAAGTTCTAAAACTGAAGCATGTCACGTTGATCTGTTCAGGAATCTTCCTCTGGCCATAGCCGTGTCCATGCCAGTCGTCACCATCATCTACATCCTGACCAACGTGGCCTACTATGCCGTGCTGGACATGAGCTCCATCCTCGCCAGCGACGCCGTGGCTGTGGTGCGTTTTTACAGAATTAAAAACTCGAGAGCTTTCGTGGTTTTCACGTCGGATCCGGATCACAAATCGGCTCATTCCACTTCACACCCAGCTTCTGGTCTGCTCGTTATTTCTGGAGAGACGTCTATACAATACGTACACCCAAATGTGTCACCTGATTGCTCAGGTTTATATTAATTCATTAATTAATTCGATAAATAGATTTAAAACACGTGTTTAATTTTGTTTTTCTGTAAGGAGAAGTATATCTAACAGTCAGAGCTCAAGCTGGAACCTGAGGTTCTCTGACAGCTTCAGGACAGAGGCGCGGTTCTTCTGCGGTTTCTCGAACATTCTGTTCGTTTGTTTTTGGTTTTTACTTCAAGAGGAAAAAAAAAAGAGATTAAAAAAAGACATCTTGCTCTTTAATAAATAAATAAAAATGTAATTGTTGGTAAATTTATGTTGTATATATGAGGAATAAAACATTTGGTGACTGTGTGTGTGTGTGTGTGTGTGTGTGTGTCTTGCAGACGTTTGCTGATCACACTTTAGGTGTAATGAGCTGGACAATCCCCATCGCTGTGGCTCTGTCCTGCTACGGTGGACTCAACTCCTCCATCATTGCAGCGTCCAGGTCAGATTCATCTCTCTCTCACACACACACACACACACACACACACACACACACACACACCTCAGTTTCCTGACACATCCTGACTGTGTTTTAGGCTTTTCTTTGTCGGCTCTCGTGAAGGTCATCTCCCCGATGCTCTATCTATGATCCATGTGCAGAGGTTCACGCCCATCCCTGCGCTCCTCTTCAACGTGAGTACAAACTCGGATCGGATCATATGATTGATGACTCTCGAGCCAGACTGTGAGAGAATTCCTAACTCGCATGCTAACGCAGTTTTGGCTTTGTCTTTTGCCTGAAGGTTTAAACGGGCGTGTGTTACACCTTTAAACGTGTCGCTGCACCTTTACTCGGGTTGCCAGATTGTGTGTCAGAAGATGATCTATTCATTTTAATCCCAATTGTATGACTAAGCGACAGGTAATCGTCGCTTTTCTACGTACATGAACGTCGAAGAAACACGATTTCAGCAACATCTGAACTGAGGATTTTTTCAGAAAAGTGCAATGACGAGCGACACATCCAGAACAATGGGCTCGGAACAGTTCCTCAGACCGATCGGATCATACGGCGCGTGGTGGGAAGACGTGTCTTCGGTTCCCTGCTCACAGATTTAGTTCCTACCAGCAACTGGTTCCTGTAAAAATGGAAGAAAGTTATGACTGCTACAATTTCTTATTGGAAGTAAAAACGAAAAATGCTAGCTAGGCCACACCCACCAGTGGCAGCGGTAGCCATCACGACACACCCACAAGAGAGAACCTGTGAGAGACTTGTGAACGTCGGGTTAGATTGAGGTAAATTGCCTGCAGTTTCACATGTTGGGTCCATTTATTGCTTAGTCAGCACTTCTGAGGGCGTTGGTCGGGTTTACAGACGTTTACCGGGTTAATAGGAAATTAATCACAAATATGAATATCATTCCAAACAGGAAGGACGAGTAGTGTGATGGCAATAAATACAACCCCAGCTCTTAAACCCAGTCTTATCCTTAAAACAACTAGCAGTGGGTGATCTGATGAGGCCACGCCCAAGTCAGCTAAAGGGGCGGGACTGTTCTGTTTGGAAGAAATTCCTACTAATCCATTAGTTACATATAAAGTAGACAAACAGTCACGTAAAAGAACGCATTGTGTGGTTTAGTGATCTCCACGTACTCGCCTTTCCAACTCTTCTGGCTTGTGCGAATTGTGTTTTGTAAAATAAATTCAAATTACTGAACACTGTAATAGACCTCGAATTCGATGTCACTGTTTATTAAGTGACCCCCACTGAATCCTGCAGATGATTGGCTCATCTGATCGAATCCAGCAGATCTGGAGTGTCGATGCTGAGCTGCAGCTCCCTCTGGTGGTCAGGTTTCTCTTAAACGCTGATCTCACTGATGTCGGATGTTGTTGGTTTTTGTGCTCGCAGTGTGTCATGGCTCTGATCTACCTGACCGTGCAGGATGTGTTCCAGCTGATTAACTACTACAGCTTCAGCTATTGGTTCTTCGTCGGTTTGTCCATCGCTGGACAGGTCTACTTACGCTGGAAAGATCCGGAGAGACCGCGGCCTCTGAAGGTGACTGAGCTGTAGAATTATCCTCACATTACAGCAGGGGGGGGATTAATCTGCCGTGTGAGTTTTAGTATGAACTGGTTTCAGTTTTAATTTCAGGTCTCGGACATACAAGGAAATCGTGTTGGTGCTATGAGCGGTTACTATAGAAACGATAACCCGTTAATATAAACCTGTGATTTTCAGCTGCACTACTGCCAGAGAATCAGACTCCACTGTGCTGTGGGATAAATAAGTTAATGACTGTAACTGAGGTGTCTGTGTGTGTGTGTGTGTGTGTACAGTTGTCCCTGGTGTACCCGGTGGTGTTCTGCTTGTGTACAGTGTTCCTGGTTGCAGTACCCCTCTACAGCGACACGCTCAACTCCTTCATCGGCATCGCCATCGCTCTCTCGGGCGTTCCCGTGTACTTCCTGGGCGTTCACCTGCCCGAGTCCAAACGGCCGCCGTTCATCACCACACTGCTGCGTGAGTGTTTTTATCCTACTTTGTGTGTGTGTGTGTGTGTGTGAAGGTAGGTGGATAGATGGATGAATGAGATGCTCAGAGTTTCAGCATTCATGTCCTGGTATTTACAGCTAGACGTGGTAAACAACATTAAACCCCGAACCTTTCGTATCAGACCAGACGATTTTTAGGCGAGCAAAAGTATAGGAACAGATCAGTCTTGAAGTAAATGACGCGTAAAGGTACTGGTTTCTCCCTACATGTGACGACAATCTCGGTGGCAGAATCAGAGTTTTTCAAGTGAAACTGGGGCTTTAATCCGTGTGGAGAGAATGAACCGCTCCAAATACCAGTCCATTTAGGCACAAAACCTAAAGGTTTAAACTTAAACACTTTCAGCACGACGACCTAAAGTCAACCTCCACATCAACAAAGGAACGGCCCGGTCCAGACCTAAATCCAATCAAAGATCAGTGCGGTGACCTGAAGAGGGCAGTGTGCAGGAGACGCCCCTCCCATCTGACGGAGTTAGAACGCTTTTCTAAGGAAGAATTCCAAGTCAAGACGTTTCAAACTGACTGAATGCTGGGATCAAATCTACAGCTTCAAATAAGTTTTAGTTTAGGGGTGTGCAAACTTATGCAACCAGGTTTTCTTTTCTTTTTCTTCTCCCTAAAATAATTCTTATTGCATTTCACAATCGTACCGCCTGATCTAATGGATATAGTCACTGTAATGTCTTTCATCTTCTTTCTCTTCAAAGTCCACTCTGGTTCCACCCACTGGTGTCCATTGTACGGACCGGGTCGCTTTCATATCATTTTTATTTCTCCCCCTGCAGGTTCTGTCACTCGATTCACTCAGTTGACGTGTTTCTGCGTTCTCACGGAGATGGACCCGGTGGATTAAATCCTCAATCACGTGTAAAAAGAACTGCTTCTCCAGCCCAATGTGTTCTGGACACCTACAGTCAGGTGACGGAGCCCAGTCATGTGACCCAGGGCGTCGTTCTCTCAGGGACACACGTGTGAGGTGCCTTACAGACCACGTGAGCTAATGGACGGACTTCTGATCGTCTTCCTCGAATCTATTTCTCAGTCTGTGTTCTGGAATTCGAACGGACTCTTCTTTTTTTTTTTTTTATGATGGTGTAAAAAAGCGAGTTATTTATTAGCTACATCTGTTTGAGATGTTTTTGGATATTTAGATTCTACGCTGCAAACGATCTCCTTTGCTGTTACAGTAAACCCAGTATGAGATTATTCAACCGCTTTCTTTTAATAAACTTTAGCTTCTTTTATTTCAGGGGGAAAAGATAAAAGCATGAAATGAGGAAAAAGGCTGAATAAACTTGTCCATATTAAAGATATTCTCACTTGAGCATTATTTGCAGTGTACTCTGTGTTGATGATAGAAAGGGGAAATGGCAGATCCGCGGGGGGGG
>JAFFST010054811.1:0-22893 GCA_022414735.1 Noturus placidus | reverse complement strand
TGATTCTTCACAAAAAATTACAGTTTTATATCTTTATGTTTGAGGCCTGAAATGTGGAAAAAGGTCGAACCGTTCAAGGGGGCCGAATACTTTCGCAAGGCACTGTATATGAACTGCTATATGACAATCGTAGTTTTGTTCTTCAAATTTTCTATACATTTTTGAATCCTCTCATCCTTCTGCTCAACATCAGATCAAGTGTGTTTTTATTGTCATTCCTCCAAGTAGCTTGTATACATTGGAACAGTACATAACAGTACACAAGGCTACATAAAGTACAAATACACAACAGTGTGCGGCAAGTGCAAAACAATAAATACACCGGACAATAGATATGCAGAACATGGACTGTAATAACATGCGACAACATCAGTTTAATAGCAAAAAATATCAACATACACAGACAGACAGAGAGACAGATAGATAGATTGCATTTTCCAGCATTTCACATCATAATAGTTGCGTCGGGTGTATCTATAGCAACCAGTTCTAAATTTATAAGCTTCTAAAGTTCTAAGTTTACCTGCGATCTTTAGAGATTATTTTCAGACTTGCAATTTGTTTTGAAATGTGCGATGTTCTACACACAAAATGTGGCTTAAAAAAATTGCAAATTGTGTTACACTGAAAATCTGCTTTAAACATTTCATCACTAAATTGTCAGATAAAGTGTAAAAATATTAAAGGTTATCTGAAGGTGATTATGAATACTCAAGCCACATATAAAAAAAACATGATCTATCGAAACAGTTCATGGATTATATTTATATAGTTAGAATAATAGTCATCAGCCTGAAAAATAAGCCAAGAGGAAATTTCTGTAGGTGTTACATCTCTCTCTCTCTCTCTCTCTCTCTGGCTCTCTCTCTCTCTCTCTCTGGCTCTCTCTCTCTCTCTCTCTCTATGTCTCTCTCTCTCTCTGGCTCTCTCTCTCTGTCAGATCTTGGCTGTCTGTGTTGGCAGACTCAGGCGTGAGCAGAACCTGGCTGTCTGTGGCAGCAGACTCGGGCATGAGCAGAACGTGGCTGTCTGTTTTGGCAAACTTGAGCATGGGTGGGACTTGATCAGTTGTGTCAGCAGATTTGGATTTGAGCAGCTCTTGGTTGTCCGTGTTTGTCCACTTGGACGTGAGCAGGGCTTGGTCATCCATGTCAATGGATGCTTGGTTGTGCATGGCCGTAGACGTGGATGTGAGCAGAGCTTGGGTGTCCATGTCCACATCTACTTGGTTGATTATGTCAGCAGACTTGGGCTTGAGCAGAACTTGGTCAGCCGTGTCCATACACTTGGACGTGAGCCAGGCTTGGTTGGTAATGTCAGCTGCCTTGGACATGAGCAGAGCTTGGTTATCCGTGTTAACAGACACTCGGGACAGTACTTGGGCTTGGGAGGTCACCTCGTGGACCTCTAGCATGAACTTCGTATCCTGCTGGAGTTCTGGAACTAAGACCCCTTCATGGACCTCAGGTTCAAACTTGAGCTCTGGGGTTGACAGGCTGGCCTGTGGCTGGAGCTTGGGTGCTGAGACCTCTAGATGGGTCTCTCAGTGGAGCTCAGGGGTCATCATGTGGACCTCTGGCGGGAGCTGGGCAGGTGAAACCTCCTCGTGGGTTTCAGGTTCTAGCTCTGGTTCCGAGGTTGACACATGGGCTTGTGACTAGAGTTCGGGTACTGGAAGCTTCCTGTGGTCCTCAGCATGGAGCTCGGTAGGTGAGCCCATCTCGTGGGTCTCAGGTTCGGGCTTTGGGGTGGCCAGGTTAACCTCCAATTGGAGCGGAACACTTGGTCTGCAGGCTTGGACATGGACGAAACATGATCTTCAGGCTTGGGCATGGACGAAACTTGATCTGCAGACATGAACATGGACGAAACTTGATCTGCAGACATGGACATGGACAAAACTTGATCTGCAGGCTAAAACATGGACAAAATGTGATTTTCAGGCATGGACATGAGTGAAGCTTGATCTGCATGCACGTGCTTGGAGGTTGCCAGGTTAACCTCCGGCTGGAGCTCAGCAGGTAAGTCCACCTTGTGGGACTCAGGTTCGAGCTCTGCTGTTGCCAGGAGAACATCTGGCTGGGGTACTGAGGCTGCCATGGTGACCTCAGGTTGGAGCTCGGCAGGTGAGTCCACCTTGTGGGGCTCAGGTTCGAGCTTGGTCGTTGCCAGGAGAACTTCTGGCTGGAGTGGATCTTCGTCCGTAGGCTGGGACTTGGGCGGAACTTGAGCAGCAGGCTTGGGCATGGGTGGAGCTTGATCAGTAGGCTTAGGCAGATGCGAGGCTTGTTTGTCCATTTTAACATACTCTTGGTGGTTCCTCCACTCATAGTGCATGTGGAACGGTAGGTCGGTCTTGTTCGCCACATTGGCGCCCCTTAATAGCTGATCCAGGTCGTAGCTCTGCCCTGGTTCTCCAAAACTCCCGCAAAAATATGTTCAGGAAATGTCTGCTGTTCTCCAGTCCCCAGGATCTCATGGCTGCCATTCGCTGCGCCCATTCACAAGCAGGGCCAAAAAACTGGGACACCATGAACCATATCCACTCTCCTTCGCTAGGCTTAGAGTCCGCCAAACTTGAAAAATAGGCTTGACAGTCAACCAAAAAATAGTCTGGGTAGCCAAAGAACCCATCAAACCTGTCCGGAAGATCCACGAAAGTCTCCTGTGGAAATTGTATTGAGTCCAACGTGGGGATGTTCCAGGTTTTTTGTCCTCTCCATTCTAACGCTGCATCCATGGTGGTGCGGAATATTCTGTCATATATCGTGACGACAGAGAGATGTGGCTGGACGCAATTGCAGTTAGAACAGTTCTTTATTAAGAAGAGGCAAGCAGTAAATCCAAAACGTGATCCAAACAGAGTAATCCTGGGTAAGTCTGGGTCACGGGTTAACGAGGTCGATACACTAACATGAAAACAGGAAACCAAAACAAAGACTATAAACTGGTAGCGGAGAAACCAGTATAACTAAACTAACATGGACTATGAACTATGACTATGATGACTTACATACACATTCGAATTACGAAGCACTCATTCACATTCGCGCAGTATATAAGCACGCTGCTTCAGCGTTGTAATCTCTAGCAGCTGAGAGTAATACAGACATGTGACAGCTTAGCCAATGACAGACAGTGGGAGGAGATATGACAGAACATAAACAAAGTCCACGTGTTGAAGTGTCAAGAAAGTCAACTCGGGAAAGAAACAGGTGCATGTGCGCATGCACAAGGCACTCTGCACCGAGGGGGAATCATGACATGAATATGATAATAAAATTATGAGTCATTTCATTTTAGCTTCTTGCACCTTGTAGTCACTTTGTGTAGATTATGAAAAGAAAGTGTAACCCAAAAGCTTAGAAATGTAACAGTGTGCACATTATAGTCGTTATTTATATACAATAAAATATATTTCCATTCAAGCTAAACAGTTGATTTATTCTCAAAGTGTACACACTCCTAAACTGAGCGGATGAAGATGATAAACACAGACCTAAACTGCTCAGGGATTCTTCATTCATTCACGCGCGGGACTTCCGGGTTGATGGAACAGAGTTGCTACGCAACATTCTATGATGACCGCGACGTGTCTAGCTTCCGTGACGTCACAGAACACAGAACAGAGAAAAAAAACGTAGAGCTTTCAGATCTTCACTGAACTTTGTGTGGTTAAGGTGATTATTGTAGTTGCTCTTATCAAGAGAGAAAAATGAATACGTTTTTGTGAGAGAAAAATGAATACGTTTTTGAGTGCACTTGGCGCTGAAGTAGTGGGTGTTCCTCTGCTCCCCCTGCTGTACACGGCCGGAGCTGCAGCCATCGCAGCCGCCATTTATTATTCTGTAAAAAGAGGCGATGGAAATGAAACAAGAACATCGGACTCCGAGGTCCCAACTGAAGGTACAACTATTTCTCAGTCGTGCTGCTGTGACCATGCAGTGCTCCGTTTACTTCTGTCCTTTAAAAGAAATGAATGTAGTAGATGTGTTCAGTCCTTCATCATCTAACAGGCTTTAGTCCTATTTTGGCTTCATGAATGTGTAATAAAATCTGTCCGTGTGTTCTTAGCCTTAGACATGTACATACTGAACATCAGTAAAGTGTTTTTATTCCAGAGGCCAGTGAGAAAGTGGGAATACTTGTGTTGTAGAGCTTCACCAGGATCACGAGTGGAAAATACTGCTGTTCTGGACTTCAAAACATAAAGAATAGATGATGTCTGATGGCTTTTTATTATTTTATTTAGACCCAGTGTGTGACCGGGCCACGGAACCGGCTCTGCTCCAACCCACAGAGGTTCCTCAGGACCAGCTCACGGTAAGTTTCTTCTGCTCCTAACTTTGGTTGTGAGGAAAATCCAAAAATCCAGTTTTCCATTATATGAACATATTAAATATCTGCTAAATATCATGCTAAATCTCACACACACTGATATGGTGGCAGCACAGAAAGATTTATTAAAAGCATGAACATGTGAATAATTATTAGTGGTATCAGGCTCTAACAAACACAATATAGGATCGTCTTGCAGGTGCTTCGCCAAATTCCAGGTGTTTCCTCGCTTTGTTTGAAATGAACGATAGCATCTGCTGCACACCGGCTTCAGAACATCAATTATATGTTTGTTGTTATCCGCCTCGAATGTGAAGTATTTCCATGTTTGACTCTTACCACCTTTCCTCTCAACGAGTCGGGGCGGAGCTAAAAACATATCACCATCATCTGTAGTTCTTATTCTTCTTCACCACTTGTGGACCGACTAAAACACTTGCGCGTCGTATTTGCTGCCCCCTTCAGTTCCGGAAGAATTGCAACCTCAGTTCCTTCATTACCAACGGTACGCATGCTACTGCAGAAAAACAAGAACAGTCACGTTTTAATAATGTTGGTACCAAATTGGTACCGAAGTATCGGTTCTCATGACATCCCTAATTCAAACAGGCTTTGTAAGCCTGATAAACAGATAAGCAGATAAACATTCTGTATTAATCTAAATGACAGTGACATGACCTTAGGCGTTCTCCCCAGATGACCAGAACAAGAACAAAACTATTACAAAGTAAAAATGAATCATTTCCTTCACATTTCCCCCTTTTATCATTACAAAATATGATAACTAAAATTAACATAGAAATTACTATACTGTGAATACATCAGAACTTCAGAATCCTTTCACGGTTCAACTGAATTCATCATAAAACAGACATAATGAAGGCACTAAGGCTGTTTTTTGCAGATATAAACTATCCTGTGGTCAAGAAAGCTAATTTATGGTGAAATGAGAGTCGTCATGGTCAAAGGAATATTTACGATAGTCATGAAATGGATGGCAATGGGCCGTCATCGTCAGTGTTGCTGGAAGAATATAGTGCCCAGTCAGGTTTATTATACAAGTCAGGTTGGTCATCATAGGGATTGTACTCAGTCTTTGTTAACATCATTGTTTGGTCATTAGTGATTTCAACGAGTGTGAGAGACTGCTCCGAACGAGAGAAACAATACAAGGCAAAATGAGCAAGACAAGAAGAATTATTACACCTATTGGGAGACAGACGGTTAATATCCACGAGCACCATCCCCCGAGCACTGAGTCAAACCCTGACAATCAGCCAATCAAACCCTGTCTCACTAGTCTGGTGGGGGGGGGGGGGTTGTGTGACGTCGTGTGGGTACAACGGTCAATAATGATTATGACCAAAGGTGATACAGAACGATTTACAGAGGCGGCCAATATCCTGGTATACGGGCTTTTAACTAGTCTTACTTGTCTGTGGAGGGTTGCGTAATTGTCGTCCAATCTGCAGCAATACTAAAGAACTTCGTCTACTAAAGAACTCCGCTGGCTTATGTGGGACCTATAGAAATCACACCACCTTAAGCACTTAGTCTCGTCACCGCGATCAGCTAAATACCAAATTTGGGTAAAGTGTTGCATCATGCATTCTTTCTGCTGCAACGATGTGATTGGTCAATAATACTTCCACCCAATAAACTCCAATATCGCGCTTTGGTTTATATTTCCAGTTTAAGGGTCTACCCACTTTGTTTTTTCAATTATATTTAGTTTATTATAACAAACTCCTAAATCAGGGTATTTGTGTACATGTACTTTTTAAAAAATGCAAAAGGCACATACAGTTTTACTAAAATAATCTTTAGTTTTTACATTATTCTACAGCAGGGGTCTTCAACGTTTTCCAGGCCAAGGACCCCCAAACTGATTGCGAGATGGAGCGGGCACCCCCTAATTATATATCCATCCATCCATCCATCCATCCTCAACCGCTTATCCGTAATCGGGTCGCGGGGGTAGCAGCTCCAGCAATGAACCCCAAACTTCCTTTTCCTGAGCCACATTAACCAGCTCTGACTGGGGGATCCCCAAGGTCTCCTCCCAGTTGGATGTGCCTGGAATACCTCCCTAGGGAGGCGCCCAGGGGGCATCCTTGCCAGGTGCCCGAACCACCTCAACTGACTCCTTTCAACGCAAAGGAGCAGCGGCTCTACTCTGAGTTCCTCTCGGATAGCCGAGCTTCTCACCCTATCCCTAAGGGAGAGGCCAGCCACCCTCCTGAGAAAACCCATTTCGGCCTCTTGTACCCGCGATCTAATTCTTTCGGTCATTACCTTCATGACCATAGGTGAGGGTAGGAACGAAAATTGCCCGGTAGATCGAGAGTTTTGCCTTCTGGCTTAACTCTCTTTTCGTCACAACGGTATGGTAAAGCGATTGCAATACCGCACTCGCTGCTCCGATTCTCCGGCCAATTTCCCGCTCCCAAAGATGATAAGATAAGATAACCTTTATTGATCCCACACTGGGGAAATTCCCTCGTTACAGCATCTCAATCACACAAAGAACAGATAGGAAAGAATACACATTAAATAGGAATAGAATTGAAATGAAGTATCTAAAAAAAAATATATATATATATATATATATATATATATATATATATACAGAATAGGAATAGAAGAATAAGAATTGAAGTATGTCTTGGATGAAGGACCTGCGGTAGCGCTCTTTTTCGCACTGAGGGTGCAGCAGTCTGCTGCTGAAGGGACCCCAGTGTCTCATACAGGGGGTGTGAGGAGTTGCTCATGATAGACGCCATCTAAGCTAACATCCTCCTCTCCCCCACCACCTCTAAGCTTTCCAGAGGGTAGACCAGGACTGAGCTAGCCTTCTTAACCAGTTTGTTGAGACGTTCCTGTCCCTCTCTGTGCACCCAACTCCCCAGGAAACTACTGCATAGAAGATAGCAGATGCTACCACAGTGTCATATAATGTTTTAAGCAGGGTCCTCCACACACCAAAAGACCGCAGTCTCCTGAGTAGGTGGAGACGACTTTGGCCCTTTTTGTACAGGACAGCTGTGTTTGTGGAGCAGTCCAGTTTATTGTTGAGGTGAACACCCAGGAATTTATATGTCTCCAACCTCTCTATGTCAATACCCTGGATGCTCACCGGAGTAGACGGGTCGGTCTCCTGCGGAGGTCGACTACCGTCTCCTTTGTCTTGCTGTCGTTGAGGTAAAGGTGGTTTAATTCACACCAGTTTACAAAGTCAGAGATGACCTCCCAGAATTCCTTATCGTTCTCCTCTGATACTCGTCCAACAATGACCATATCATCAGAGAACTTCTGCATGTGGCAGCTGTTAGTGTTATGCCTGAAGTCCGCTGTGTACAATGTGAAGAGAAATGGAGCAAGCATTGTACCCTGCGGTGCTCCCGTGCTGCTAACCACCACATCAGACATACAGTCTTGGAGCCTCACCTACTGAGGTCCGTCAGTGAGATAGTTAGTGATCCATGCAGCCAGGAGTAACCAGAGTAACCAGTGAATCCGTACTGAAATCATTCAACCACATCTCAATGAAACACATGATGCTACACTCCCGGTACTCCCTCTGAAGCCTGGTTAGCGCCGTTAGCTCTTCCATCTTACTGAAGAGAGATCTCACATTCCCCATAATCTCTTAATTTCTTTGGGGATCATCAGTCTTTCTTTAGGAAGTATCCTGGTGTTGCTCAGTGCTAACAGCTGCTCCCTAGTGTAAACAATAGAGCCATGGCCGAAAGGGTCTCCCAGTGCGGAGCAGTACAGTCTAACAAACAGAAAAATAAATATTGCTAACTTCCACAATTGCGTACCCTTATCTACAAACACAAAATCGAAGATTAGTGTAGAAGAAAAAACACGAAGAAAACACAAAAAACAAGGGAAATATACTAAACTTAGCCGAAAAATATCAGCACTGCTGCAACAGGCTGCCACTCACGCAGTGCCTGCCTATTGAACTTGAAGGTTCAGCTACTGTTCTTATGGTTGGTCTCTTGCTTCTGCTGCGGCACCATCCCCCTACTTGCTGCAAGTGTTTACACTTTAGCTTGCACAGCTATAATTTTCTCATGTAACAAAAATTTCAGTCTTCTGAACCTGTCCAGAGCAGAGGAGAGAATCACAGGATTATCTACCTGATCAAAAAGTGTTTCCTTCCATCTGTTTTGAAGCTGCTCAACTGCTGTGGCTTAGAAGGACTTCACCGAAGCTGAATCAAAGGCAGCACCTTCAGTGGATTTCAACAGGGCTTTCACAAGTGGCAGTAATGAAGAGACTGTTATATATTCCTGGTCACTCATAAAAACAGTGGCACATTCAAAAGGTTTAAGAGCAGTGGACCAACTGCAAGGTGTGGCCAGTGCAACATACACTGGTCCACCCATGTTTCTCCTCCAGTAATTTTGCAGCAGCCACGATGTTAGCACCATTGTCATGTACGATGGCACAAATTGTCTCAGGAGGGATTTCAAACTTGACTGCTACTTTTTCCAACCATTCTGCAATGTTGGTTGAGGTATGTCTGTCTTTGAGTGGCATGGTGGTAAGGCAGACAGAGGTCATCTTCTGGTCATTCCCAAAGTAATGGCATGTGATGCCAAGGTAAGCTTCAGTGACAACACTTGTCCATATATCTATAGCTAAGGCCATTCTGCTGTCGGTGGTGTTTATAATAAGTTACCATCTTCTTTGCTGTAAAATGCTCCCATGCCTTAAATGACTTGGGACACACTTTTTTGGCACTGGTAACCCCCCCATGATGTCAGCAGACCAACTAATTGATAATGAAATTGTATGAATGTGTGTGGGTGTGTATGTGTAGGTAATCGGTCCTTCTAGGGGCCTCTTGATAGAGAATCACTTTCTATAGTGCAGCCACTGCTGGGTGGACAGGTGTGAGGTCTTCTGTTCAAGCATGAGTAATGACACTTCATTTGGAACCAAGAGGGTCAATTCTGTCAACCTACCAGGTCTCTGGATGCCACCACAGTTTTCTCAGCTGCTACTACTGCACGTACGCATGGGAGAAACTCTACAGCGACCGGATTCAACTTACCTAAGAACGAGCTGTCGAACCTGTCGCATATGCCATCTCTCTGAGTGGTGCTTCTAGACTGGAATTGCTTAGAATGAAATACTAATGGGGTTCTAGTGGGGTTCAAGCCCCACTGCCATCCTGCCACTGTTGGGCCCTTGTGCAAGGCCCTTAACTGCCCCTGATTCTGCTTCAGGGGCAGTTAAGGGCCTTGCACAAGGGCCCAACAGTGGCAGGATGGCAGTGGGGCTTGAACCCCGACCTTCTGATCAGGAACCCAGAGCCTTGACCGCCAAGCCATCACTGCTTGGAGGTGGGTTCCTGTTCCCCATCTGTAATTTTTTCACTCTCATATAATCTGACCCACGGTCCCACGTCTTTCTACTGTATGTCCTTTATTTTGGCTAATGAGACGTGAAGCGCTGATTCTGGGACGGAGAATACGCACAACTGTGTGCTGCGTAATTTCACTGAACATGCACAAAAACGTGTCACCCTTATATAATGTGACAATACTGAATGTCCTGTTACACATGGAGTGCAGTGATCATGAACTCATCTTAGGGGCTTCTTTTGATTAGCAGTGTTTTATTACTGAATATGTTGATCCTGCATCTACCAAAAATGTGTCCACTGATTACAAGAGGTATACATGGCAGTTGTGTAAAGGGAGAAGACTTAAAAAGGTTAAGGGCTATAACTGGTTTAGGCATTTGTGAATTGTCAGTCTGACCAGTGTTGGATGTACATGTATGTGTATATGCCTTCTGTTTATGAGCTAACTCACAGTTTGGGTGTCTGATGTCACCTCTTCTGTTCCCAGATGCCTCACCCTTTCTTTCCTCCTCCCCATCAGTTGGCCTTCTGCTCTGGACAGTCTCTTGCAAAATGTCCAACTTTTCCGCAGATAAAACATGTCAGCTTGTATCTATGGGGGCTGCAACCCAACCTTCCTCGTCCGCTTCCCTTTGGTTTTCCTTTCCACATTGGGCCTCTTCCTCTCTTCTCTTTCTTTATTTCCTTTGCCTCACATAGGAGCTTCTCCGCATGGATTGCATATCATTCTACCAGAGTCAGATTTCCAATGTCCCAGGCGATGCCCTGACATTTTACGAGAGCAGTGATCTCTGGTTTCATACTATTCATTAAGCTGTTTCTGAGATGTGCTTCCCATGCCGTGACTTCGGCTGCTTGTCCATCTGCCAGTGCTATGGGTCTTAATTTGCATCATGGACTTCAATGAGACGAGATAGATATTGAGATACAGTCTTGGAATCTTGCTGCTTGCACATTGCAATTTTTGTCATGTCCGTTCGTCCAGCAGATGCTTAACTTAGACGTCGTTGGAGAGCTGAAATCGCTCCTGTGTAGGCTGCATTGGCATCCTGGGTCCAGTCTGCCATTGTCCAGGGCGGGTGGATGAGCATTGCCCCATCAGGCCCTGCCACTTCCACCATAGGCACTGTTATTTCCTCATGTACAGATTCCATCTTGCTTGATTTGGGAGGTGTGGGCATATGGATGTTGTTTTGTCCCCCTGAACTTAGGTCCTTATCTTGTGCCCAGTGGTGAGAAGTCCTGCGTTTCATTTTCTGAGTATACTTCCAGCACAGTGAGGTCTGGATCGAAATGTTCCTGGAACTTCTTATAAGAAATCGCGCAATGGAATACTTCTCTCAATGGAATACGCACATTTCCTTTATCATTGACTCCCTTCCATACAGACAGTAATACACAATTACTTTATAAACTTCTAATTTACATTCAGACTGTTTCTTGATGATTCAGATGGAGTCACTACGAGAGAGAGTGATGTACACTGAGAACCTGATCCATTCTGTTGAGGTGAAGAAGTCAAAACTTACCAACACAATGAAGAGACTGCAAGGAACAGTGCAGACCACGAGGAATCTTCTCTGTGAGACTGACAGGGCGTTCAGCAGACTCGTACATGTAAGTGAGAGAAGTCTTGCATTAAGAAGCTCCTTCAGAAATACGAGGACTTTTTCATGGTTCTGCTGCATGGAGTTTCATTTAACCAAAATTCAAATATAATTTAAGGTGTTAGATTTGAATAATTAACAGAAATGAACATTAAGCACTCGAGTTTAAACATCTTTTGCCCCATGTGTGTGTTTAGGAGATTCCGGTGAAGAAGGATGATATGAAGAAGCCTCTGATAACCGCAGAGGAGATACTGAAGGTAAACTTTCCTTCTCATGAAACTATAACTGCTAGTGTGTGTGTGTGTGTGTGTGTGTGTGTGTGTGTCATGAGTAATGAGTCAGCTTCTAAAAGTACCTGAGAGTGTGTAGAAGTACATAAAGACAATAAGCCTTAAATGTTTTACTTGTTTAGGTCTCCCTGTCTGAAGCTGAGAAGGAACATCAGAAGGTTCTGGAGACCATTGCTCAGCTGAAGGAGGAGAAGTCTGGCCTGGCCACTCAGATGGAGTCACTACGAGAGAGAGTGAGGTACACTGAGAACCTGATCCATTCTGTTGAGGTGAAGAAGTCAAAACTGACTAACACAAAGAAGAGACTGCAAGGAACAGTGCAGACCACGGGGAATCTTCTCTGTGAGACTGACAGGGCGTTCAGCAGACTCGTACATGTAAGTGAGAGAAGTCTTGCATTAAGCAGCTCCTTTAGAAATACGAGGACTTTTTCATGTTTCTGCTGCATGGAGTTTCATTTAACCAAAATTCAAATAGAATTTAAGTTGTTAGATTTTAATAATTAATAGAAATGAACATTAAGAACTCGAGTTTAAACATCTTTTGCCCCATGTGTGTGTTTAGGAGATTCAGGTGAAGAACGATGAGATGAAGTTTGAAGATGAAGGGTTACTGAAGGTAAACTTTACTTCTCATGAAACTATGACTTCTATTGTATTATATGTGTGTGTGTGTGTGTGTGTGTGTGTATGTATGTGTGTGTGTGTGTGTGTGCGTTGTAAGGATTCCGGCTAGATCCTGACAGGTTGCTCAGGAAAGTGAATATAACTCAGCCGTACACTAAGTGAAAGTGCTGTTCACCGTTTATTACATGAAGGATACTATAGGGTTACGCAGGGCTACAGGTCAGTCATTAGAAGAGGATTAAACAGAGTAAAACATCCCAAAATTGGTGCCTTACATGAGACCGCGTGTCACCACATGATGTCAAGTTCACCAAGAGAGAGAAGGGCAGTGACCACGCCCCTTGCCCCACATGACATCATCATAGCCGATCATTACAGTGTGTATGTGTGTGTCTGTGTGTGTCTGTGTGTGTGTCTGTGTGTGTGTGTGTGTGTGTGTGTGTCATGAGTAATGAGTCAGTTTCTTAAAGTATCTGAAAGTGTGTGTAGAAGTAAATAAAGACAGTAAGCCTTAAATGTTGTACTTGTTTAGGTCATCCTGGATGCAGTTGAGAAGGAACATCAGAAGGCTCTGGAGACCATTGCTCAGCTGGAGGTAAAGACGTCTCAACTGAATGTCCAGGTGGAGACACTGCAAAGGAGAATGGAGATCATGGGGAACCTGAACAATGAGACGTTCCAGATTGCTCTTCGTTTAATGAATGTAAGTGAGCATTGAGTATCTCCTTTAGAAATACGAGGACTTTTTCATGTTTCTGCTGCATGGAGTTTCATTTAACCAAAATTCTAATGATATTTTCAAGTTGTTAGATTTGAATAATTAACAGACATGATCCATTGCAGAAGCACTCGAGTTTAAACATCGTTTTGCCCCATGTGTGTGCTTAGGAGATTCAGGTGAAGGACAGGGAGATGAATCTTCTGATAGACGAAAACAAGCTACTGAATGTGACTTCTATTGTATTATTTTGTGTGTGTGTGTGTGTGTGTGTGTACTTGTTTCCTCACATTTTGGGGACATTTTCTCCTTTTTCCCCAATACATTTTACATTTACATTTATTCATTTAAATTTATTTATTCACTTTTATCCAAAGTGACTTACAAATGACATTTTAAACTATTCGCATGAGTAATGAGTCGGTTTCTAAAGGTGTCTGAAAGTGTGTGTAGAAGTAAATAAAGCCAATAAACCTTAAATGTTGTACTTGTTTAGGTCCTTGCATTAAGCAGCTCCTTTAGTAATAATATGAGGACTTTTCATGTTTTTCATTCATTCATTTATTCATTTAGCAGACGCTTTTATCCAAAGCGACTTACAAATGAGACACACTCACACACCAATGGTAGCAGAGCTGCATGCAAGGTGCTAGCTTGCCATCGGGGGCAACTTAGGGTTCAGTGTCTTGCCCAAGGACACTTCGGCATGGGATCACCCGGGCTGGGATTCCAACCACCAACCCTACGATTAGTGGATTAGTGGACAACCCGCTCTACCGACTGAGACACAACCGCCCAAAATCAGACCATGTCAATGCAATTATATTTATCTACAGCTAATCCGCTGCGAGCAGGGTTCGAACCTGCGTGGGGAAACCCCATTGGATTTCGACTCCAACGCCTTAACCTCTCGGCCATCGCATGTTTATGCTGCAGGTTCATTTAACCAAAATAAAAGTTTTATTTTAAGTTGATAGATTTTTACTGAATAGAAGTGACCCATTGCAGATGTAAACATTAAGCACTCGGCTTTGAACATTTTTTCAGTCATGTGTTTGTTTTCATACATTAAATCTGTCTCTTTTTTTTTTACAGAAAGAGTTGGAGAGAGAGAATGAGAGAAAGATAGGTAGGGACAGAGAGAACCAAGGCAACCAAGAGAGAACATCCCCCCAGAAAGAAACAAAGCTCCTACTTCAACAAATTATTTAATTGCTTTTAGATCAAGTTTCATAATAAATTAAAGTAAAATCAGTAGACAAAATGGTGGAAGACGCTAGCTAACTGGCAACAGCACCGACTGCCAACTGTCAGCTTCCAACTGGCATGGAGTCTCAGACCTAAACGAGGACGAAGCTACTGAAAAGCACAGCAAAAAGAGAAGGAAAGAAATAAAAACTCAATTCGGTACTCACATCTTGAGGGGCTTTCTGTGCGCGTGTGTCAACGAGATATTGATTCATTTATTGTTCTCTTCATTTTATGTTATTATTTTTTGCTTCAATAAAAATAAATAACAGCATAAAAACTGCACTGGGATTTTGTTTGATGTTGTATTTCGTAAAACTCTTTAGTATGAGACACAAAACCTGAAGAAATCAGGATGATAAATACTTTTTCACAGCACTGTTTGAATTCCTGTGGTGATGTAATGTAAGAAGCCTACTAAGAAAGGAAGTGAAAACGCTCAAAAACAGGCCATGGGTTTAAACATCAACAAGTTCTAAACCCTGTTACAGTTAATTTATTAAGAAAAGACACAGCTGGAGACTCAGCTGACCACCTGCACCGGTTCTTTAAGACTATTAACCCTAAACGCTCCAATTTTGAAAAGGACGTATCAGTTTATTCTAATTTCTCCAGCTGCCAACTGTGGCATCTTCAGCAGGTGAAGTTATAAAATCCATTGTTCAGGTGACTAAGGTGTTAAGGCTCATTAGCTTCTCTATAGGTTGAATGCAGACCCACAGGTCACCTGTGTGCATGTCACCAATCAACACTACTGTAAGTTCAGTTAATGTTTAACCATGAAATCTTATCCATCTTTTATTCTTTTAATAGGATTGTAAAAGGTCCTCCAGCTGTCTTTGGGGGAAGCACCGAGTTCAAACACCTTATGTACTAATTTATTGCAAGAATCTCAGCTGGTATCCGTTCACCTTGAGTTATTACAGTGTAGACTGCTGGGACTATGGTTTCTTCTGAGCCATACAAAGCTCATATAAATCAATAATGAACTCGTTCAGAATATATATCGTTGATCAGATGAGGATGGGTTCCCTTCTGAGTCTGGTTCCTCTCAAGGTTTCTTCCTCTTAACATCTCGGAGTTTTTCCTTGCCATTGTCGCCACTCAGTGTCTCGCTCAGTCACACTTTAATATCTCTATACTGTGTTTATATTTCTGTAAAGCTGCTTTGAGACAATGTCTATAGTAAAAAACGCAATACAAATAAAATTGAATTGCGTTGAATATGTCTCAGGATCATCACTGCTGTCCGTTGAGATACATTATCTTACTGATGTTAATGTTAACTAATGGTAAGCATTTTTTCGTGACTGTTCTTATTTTTCTCCAGTAGCGTGCGTACCGTTGGTAACGAAGGAACCGAGGTTGCAATTCTTCCAGGACTGATGGGGGCCGCGAATAAGTGCAAGTGTTTTAGTCGGTCCACAAGTGGTGAAGAAGAACAAGAACTACGGAAGATGGTGACATGTTTTTAGCTCCGCCATACACTTGTCAGTCTCATCATTTAATTGGACCCCATTAGAGGTTACACCGGATTGTCTTGTTTGGTTGTTTTCTCTTCTTCTGTAATGTATTTATTTGTCTGTTCATTCAATCATGCTGTAATTTTATTTTAGTATCTTTATGTTTATGACCTGTATACTTGTATACAATTTGTGCCCCCAACCTTTTTTGCGCCACGGACCGGACTTTAAGGTGTGGCGGATAAATACAACAAAATAAAAATCATACGACCGGCATAAAAACTGGTGTATTTAAAAAAATAAATAATGATAAACGTGAATCCAATGTGAAATCACAACTTTATTAGCAGCGTCCTCGTAACATCATGCCAACAACATGCGTAACGCTCTCTGGTTACCATGGTAACGTTTCAGCATGCCTTCAAAATAAGATACATGGTGCTAGCCAAAAGAGGCACCTGTGCTATCTTTTTGAACACAGGGAAGGATCCATTCTTTACCGATAGTGAATGGCTTCTTAGCCTTGGCAATACGGCTAGCCACCAAGAATGATGCTCTCAGTGTACTTGTATTTGTTGATGTGGTGGGCTCAGGAATTGCTTCTGTCCTTCTTGCTCAGTGGCGAAGCAGATTTGAAGGCTTCATTGCCTCATTAGAGAGCCGGTTGCCAGATGGGCTTGGTGTGTGGAAATCATCTGTCGCGATAAAACCATATTTCAATTAGGACTCCTGGTATTGTCTGTTAAATGCAGCTTTCTTTTTCTTGGAAGTCGTAGGCTCTTCTTCGGTCTCCTCACTGCGCCTTTTCCCCTTCGCAAAGAAAAGCTCCAGAGACGTTTGTTTTTTACTCATTTTGCTAGCTTGTGGGTCTATTTTTAGCAGTAACGTATCACGTGACCGAGACATGCATCTTGACCTGCGTCAGGAGTGAGTCCAGTTATGTATTATTTTTCAAAATAATACATCGTTCAGACTCATAATAAATAAAACAAATAATGTAAAGCATGGATATGAGACGAGAGTTTAAAGATTTCAGCTTATATTTCCTGGTATTTACGTCTAGACGTGTTAAGCAACATAGAACCTTCTGTGTCGGACCTCCCAATTTTGCGGTGAGCAAAAATATAGGAATAGAAGTCATAAAGTAAATGAAAGCCAAAAAACAGTTAATATTTGGTTGTGTATCCCTTGCTTGCAACAACTGCACCAAGCACCGAATTGTTGCTTTCCCCTTTTACATTGCTTTTACTGCAGCCTCTTTCAGTTGTTTTTTCGGGGGGGGTTTGGGGGGTTTCTCCCTTCCGTCTCCTCTTTACGAGTGTTACGACCCCGGTCGAGGTGCAACATAAAAAGTATAAACAAAAACCATAATCATAAATTAGTAGGGCGGCTGTGTCTCAGTCGGTAGAGCGGGTTGTCCACTAATCCACTAATCGTAGGGTTGGTGGTTGGAATCCCGGCCCGGGTGATCCCATGCCGAAGTGTCCTTGGGCAAGACACTGAACCCTAAGTTGCCCCCGATGGCAAGCTAGCACCTTGCATGCAGCTCTGCTACCATTGGTGTGTGAGTGTGTCTCATTTGTAAGTCGCTTTGGATAAAAGCGTCCGCTAAATGAATAAATGTAAATGTAAATAATGAGGTTGACACACATGTCTTTCAAGTCTGCAATATCTTACAAATTTCCACAGAATACGCGTTTCCAGTTTTCACACTGTGGAAATACTCGTAGCATAGATTTGAGTGTCTGATGGAAACATCCTAGCGTTCCTTGTGACTCAGGATGATAAGCGCTTGATAATTGGTGCTTAACTGCTACAGAACAATCTGGACCGTCTTATGGTTCAGTTTCCCCACGATCTCCATTCTTCTTTTCAGAGTCTTCACCTGGACTTTCAGCTGAGACGTCTTTTCCTCCAGCTGAGCAATGGTCTCCAGAGCCTTCTGATGTTCCTTCTCAGCTTCAGACAGGGAGACCTAAACAAGTACAACATTTAAGGCTTATTGTCTTTATTTACTTCTACACACTCTCAGGTACTTTTAGAAACTGACTCATTACTCATGACACACACACACACACACACACACACACACACACAATATAAGTCTTAGTATCAGGAGAAGTAAAGTTTACCTTCAGTATCTGTTGTGCATTAATCATAATTCTCTTTATCTCAGCGTTCATCACCTGAATCTCCTAAACACACACATGGGGCGAAAGATGTTTAAACTCGAGTTCTTAATGTTCATTTCTGTTAATTATTAAAATCTAACAACTTAAATTCTATTTGAATTTTGGTTAAATGAAACTCCATGCAGCAGAAACATGAAAAAGTCCTCGTATTTCTAAAGGAGCTGCTTAATAAGCAAGACTTCTCTCACTTACATGTACGAGTCTGCTGAACGCCCTGTCAGTCTCACAGAGAAGATTCCCCGTGGTCTGCACTGTTCCTTGCAGTCTCTTCATTGAAATGGTCAGTTTCGACTGCTTCACCATAACAGATTGGATCAGGTACTCAGTGTACCTCACTCTATCTTGCAGTGACTCCATCTGAGTGGCCAGGTCAGACTTCACCACCTCCAGCTGAGCAATGGTCTCCAGAGCCTTCTGAAGTCTCTCCTCAGCTTCAGACAGGGTGTCCTAAACAAGTAAAACATTTAAGGCTTATTGGTTTTATTTACTTCTACACACACTTTCATATACTTTTAGAAACCGACTCATTACTCATGACACACACACACACACACACACAGACCCAAAACACAACAAAAGTCATACTTTCATGAGAAGGAAAGTTTACCTTCAGTATCTCCTCTGCAGTTAACAGATGCTTCTTCATCTCATCGTTCTTCACCTGAACCTCCTAAACACACACATGGGGCGAAAGATGTTTAAACTCGAGTGCTTAATGTTCATTTCTGTTAATTATTCAAATCTAACAACTTAAATTCTCTTTGAATTTTGGTTAAATGAAACTCCATGCAGCAGAAACATGAAAAAGTCCTCGTATTTCTAAAGGAGCGGCTCAATGCAAGACTTCTCTCACTTACATGTACGAGTCTGCTGAACGCCCTGTCAGTCTCACAGAGAAGATACCCCGTCGTCTGCACTGTTCCTTGCAGTCTCTTCATTGAAATGGTCAGTTTCAACTTCTTCATCTCAACAGATTGGATCAGGTTCTCAGTGTACCTCACTCTATCTTGCAGTGCCTCCATCTGAGTGGCCAGGACAGACTTTTCCTCCTTCAGCTGAGCAATGGTCTCCAGAACCTTCTGATGTTCCTTCTCAGCTTCAGACAGGGTGTCCTAAACAAGTACAACATTTAAGGCTTATTGTCTTTATTTACTTCTACACACTCTCAGGTACTTTTAGAAACTGACTCATTACTCATGACAAACACACACACACACACACACACACACACACACACACACACACTTATACTCTGAATGCAAGCATTAGTTTAAATTCACTGATATTTTGGCAGGACAGAAAGATTTATTAAAAGCATGAACATGTGAATAATTATTAGTGACATTAGGCTACATTTAGCTGACAAGACACGGGCTGAATGGCGTCCATTAGGAGGTAGTTTATAACACTGCAATACGTTAGCGTTAACAAATAACTGGCTATTGCAAACATTACATGGAGTATAATGTTAACTGGTTTCACAGCCACAATGCAGCCACCTCAAACACACATAATATAGGGCATATTGCTTTGTCTGAAATCAACGATAGCGTCGGGTGCACACCGGCTTCAGAACATCAATTAAATGTTCGTTGTCATGCACCTCGAATGCGAAGTATTTCCATATTTGACTCTTTACCACCTTTCCGTTCAATGAGTCGGGGTGGCACTAAACTTCTGTAGTTTTTCCCGTGTGCTTGTAGTTGTTGTACTTCTTCTTCACCACTTGTGGAGCAAATAAAACACTTGCGCGTATACGCTGCCCTCATCAGGTCCGGAAGAATTGCAACCTCGGTACCTCCATAACAACGGTACTAAGGCTATTGCAGAAAAATAAGTATAGTCACGTTTTAAGAATGTTGGTAGCGACTTGGTACCGAAGTATCATCCCTACTAGAGATATACCCACAATTGAAGAAAGTACTTCTCGGGCTGTGGGCCCAATAGAAACATGACATAGGCCTGATTAGAAGTGACTTTAGGCCAAATCTGACTTTAGGACCAGACAATCTCAGTACCCTCTTAAATCAGAAGCTATTGAGGGAATTAGACTGGTATTTAATTCACTCCTAAAATCAGGGGTCATTGTTCCCTGCCCAGATTCGCCAGTGCGCACTCCAGTATTTTCATTGAGAAAAGCCAGTTTCCAGCAAATAGCGAATGGTTCCCTTTCAAAGGGAACTTCGAGGTTGCATTTAGCATAACAGTATGGGAAGCCTTGTGTGCGTGACCGGTATCTGAAGCTTATGCAAAACTCATGCCTCTACTTATAGCCTGCCATGATCAGGTGACGTGGCAATTAAGCACGTCGCATGATATATATGGCACCTGTGAACCTCGCCGCCAACCTTGCTATCTTCAGCAAGACTGCATGTTTGAATTGAATTGAATTGTCTGTGTGACAAAAAACGCTTCATTTCTATTCGATGTTTTCTCAAAATCTTGAACTTTTCTACCCCTTTTGTAGAGGAACAGAAAAGAAAACACAGGTAAGTAATGAGCGAGAAAGAATTCAGGAAGTGTTACGGCTTGCTCCCATTTCATCACAGGAATAGTGCACACTTTCTGGGTGAAGTGTTTAGGAGTGTAGCATGCGCATAGTAATGCCTACATTAAGCAGCTCGGCTTGGAATGAAAATCTGATGCTTTCCATCCAATAGAATGTGGAATAGTTACAGTCACTAAAAGACCATCGGGCAGCGTGGAAACTACTGCCAAATGTGTCTCCATGGGATCTGTCTACTGTAGAAAAGCGTTACCGGGTCCAGTTATAGCTCGACCAGCCCCCCCGGTTCAGAGGTGTGCTCTCCACAGTAGTCAGCGCAGACCAGAGCCCGACGTTAGTGCAGGAAGGAAGTTCACTTTTGGACAATGGGTCCATAGAACATGTACCCCGTTCCCTAAGGGAGGGAGGTTTTTACAGCCATTATTTCCTGGTCTGCAAAAAAAAAGATTGGAGTATGCGGCCAATTTTAGATCTGCATTATCTGAACCGTACTCTTCGGGCATAGAGGTTCAAAGACATTCAAACTTACCGTGCGATCTAAAAGGTGCATATTACCATATAGAAATATTGCTAGCTTTATCCCCCCGCACCTTCACAAAGTGCATGGATGTCACTCTGGCTCCATTGTGACACTTATGGGTGTGTGTGTGTGTGTGGGTGAGGGGGTGAGGGGGTGTTAGGAGCAGAAGAAACTTACCGTGAGCTGGTCCAGAGGAACCTCTGTGGGTTGGAGCAGAGCCGGTTCCGTGGCCCGGTCACACACTGGGTCTAAATAAAATAATAAAAAGCCATCAGACATCATCTATTCTTTATGTTTTGAAGTCCAGAACAGCAGTATTTTCCACTCGTGATCCTGGTGAAGCTCTACAACACAAGTATTCCCACTTTCTCACTGGCCTCTGGAATAAAAACACTTTACTGATGTTCAGTATGTACATGTCTAAGGCTAAGAACACACGGACAGATTTTATTACACATTCATGAAGCCTAAATAGGACTAAAGCCAGTTAGATGATGAAGGACTGAACAAATCTACTACATTCATTTCTTTTAAAGGACAGAAGTAAACTGAGCACTGCATGGTCACAGCAGCACGACTGAGAAATAGTTGTACCTTCAGTTGGGACCTCGGAGTCCGATGTTCTTGTTTCATTTCCATCGCCTCTTTTTACAGAATAATAAATGCAGGCTGCAGCTCCCGCCATGTACAGCAGGGGGAGCAGAGGAGCACCCACTACACCAGCGCCAAGTGCACTCAAAAACTTATTCATTTTTCTCTCTTGATAAGAGCAACTACAATAATCACCTTAATCACACAAAGTTCAGTGAAGATCTGAAAGCTCCGCGTTCTTTTCTCTGTTCTGTGACGTCACGGAAGCTAGACACGTCGCGGTCATCATAGAATGTTGCGTAGCAACGCTGTTCATAAACATGGAATTATCTTCCACTGTTATGCTGATGATACACAGCTGTATGTTTCAGCGAAGCCAGAGGACAGACAGCAGCTTAGTAAAGTTGAAGAATGTGTAAAAGACATTAGACGTTGGATGTTAACTAAGTTCCTTTTACGTAATTCTGATAAGAATCGTGTCTGTCACGTGTATGTCACGTATTTAAACGTATCCGCAGCTCTATTTTGAATGTGGTACAGAGTGAATAATTAAATGGATGGAGGGAAATTATGCGTATGTCGAGATCACGAGAAAACAGAAAAAGATCATAAATCATGGCCGCTTAGGGTTTCCGTACATTGCTGAATACAGAAAGAATGATTTTAAGAAAGAGGGGAATATGTGATGTCCTTACATTAATACACCACTAGATGGCAGTCAGTTCCTGGTGGTAGTTCGGTGGTGAAGTAAGATGAGTGTAGAGAGAGAGAACGCTGCACGTGTGTGTGTGTTATCTTGTTAGTTACGAGCATTTTTATTAATTAGTTTCCTGAAGGAATATCCTTTGTTTGTTGTCTACTGGAGACATAAAGATGCTTACGGGTTTGATTATGTTTACAGATACCCCCTGTATCACAGCTCACAAGAACTAGAACATTACAGCCAAAAGCAGCACAGTGTGGCGTTATTGTCCTGCTGCAGGGCCAGTAGCTCAATCTTCCGAGTGCTCAAGTGCAGCCATTTTACAGCATCGACTCAGAGCGCACTGCGCATGTCACGTCATGGCGCCCTCCTTAGGTTCAAATATATATTATATATGAATGATGTTTAAAGTAATGAACCTATTTCATGAGTTTCTAACAATGTATTTTAGTAGGAGAGAGCAACTATTGCGTGTTAAAGCCAAGTGTGCCGCACAAGTCTTTAAAAGTGACGCAAAACGTTTCGATCGCCCCCAGGTGGCTGGATGCAGTATAGGTCATAAACCCCGCCCTCTTCATGTAATCTAATGGGACAGGAGACAAACTAAACCTTCAAATTACACTTCAAATAATTTTTTCCAAATATGTTTTCGGTAATTTTAGGTAGTTTTTATCAGGCTGATGTAAGTTCATGTTTTTTTTTTTT
>JAFFST010054810.1:0-2500 GCA_022414735.1 Noturus placidus | reverse complement strand
GATAATACTTAATTTGTCAAGTTCTACATTAAACATTGCAAAGTTCCAGTAATATTGTGTACTATGTTATTATTATTATATTATAACCCGTGTTTTGCAGTTTAAGCAGTTGTATTTGTGCTATGTGGAGAAGTAATAGGAAGTGAAATATAATGATATAATGAAGTAATGTAAGTGAATACATGCGCGCCGGTCGGGGAACATGTACGGAACATGTTGTGCATTAAGAGCTGCGGCTGTTTATGAAAAATAATCTTGTGCTCTGGTTTATTTTCTCGTACTGAAGCAGAGGATGTGGACGGCGCGCAGCTTCCAGATGAAGTGATTTATGGAGAGAATGAAACAGGAATGATTTTCTGGAGCCTGAAATAAAAGGCCACTGGAAACATGGCGTCTGCTCAACCTCCTCCGCCGTCAGTAAATCATCCGCTCCGGAGAGAAAACGGCTCCGAAATGAATGACGCAACTCCTGGATTTATATAAAGGTTCGAGTTCAGCTGCTAAACAAACACGCAGCAGCGGTTCTCCATTACGGTTCTCCTGCTTTGGGTTAACCAGCTGATGAGCTGCTCAACAGGTTCTTAAACACCACCGTGTGCTTCTGGTTTGAAACATTTAAACCACCTTCTCTAAGCTGTAATAAAACCACACACGACACAAGGTTCTCCAGAGTTGTAAAGGTTCTTAGCTTCCTAAAATATTCTCCTCAGTCATCGTGTTCCACACAGAACCTTCTCGGGTTCTTCCAGAGACAGTGCTTATGTTTTTAGATGTAAGCTTTTAATCATTTTAAATGCTCTCAGGGGGAAAAAAAGGTTCAGGTTATTCAAGAGGTCTGGGTTAGAACCTTTAACGGTTCACTTCAGTGACGTCTGAATTGAAGCGTGTTCCTCAGAGACTTATAAAAAAAGATCCTTTACAGGTTCTGGTTCTTTAGATTAGATTAGTAAGTGTTCTTAGGTTCCTTAAACAATTCAGAGAACACACTGGTTTAGAACCTTCAAGGGTTCTGCGAGAGACACAACTGAAGGGTTCTAAAGTCATACTTCTTTCTGAAACTTTTAGAAGTAGGTTATTTAAAGGTTCTTGTAGAAGGTGAATGTTCCATAGCTTCTGAAAAACCTTTCCTCCGCTCCTGAACCCTGTCAGAAAGCCAAATAATCAGCTGTCAGGTTCTTCTTAGAAACTGCAAGGGTTCTTTTAAATGGGTTAAGGTTCTTCTGGGAACCATTTTCAAGACAGATACACATAGGTCTAGGGTTCTCCATGGAACCTTCAAGGGTTCTCCAGAAAAAAAAAAAAAGACTTAAGACATTTTAATGTGTCATTATTTGCTAAATAAATAAATAAATAAATAAAGGTTCTTTGGAAAATGAATGGTTCTTAGGTTCTTAAGGAAGACTCTACGTGGAATTGTTTCTAACACTAAAACGGACCACTGTACGGTCTTACACAGAACCTTCAGATGTTCTGGCAGAGACACAACTGATGACCCGTTAAAAGTTCTAGATTTAGACCTTTTTTTTAAGACAAAAAGCTACCATTAAGGGTTCTCCAAGGGTTGTTTTAATTAGGTCAATGGTTCTTAGCTTCCTAAAAGGGTTTTACATAGAACCATTAATGGTTCCCCTAGAGACACAACCAAACAACAGTTCTGGGTTCTATAGTATCCCCCCCTCCCCTCCCCCCCCCATTAGGTGGAAATGCAACATCCCCGGGTTCTTCTATCAGTTTTTTATTTATTTATTTATTTATTTATTTTAGTCTCAAGCTACAGTTTAATTAAATATTTATTAACTCGTGATTTTATTGTATTTCATGATGTCTGTTCGTGTTGTTATTGATCTCGTCGTTCAGTAAAACAGTGAATTAAAAAAAAGAAGAAAATAACTTTTCTAAACGCGAAAGAGAATCTGAAGTAGAATTAAAACAAGGAAATATTTTAATGTTTGTTTTTTCTGACTGTAAAATAAAATCTGTACAAAACACACTGAAGCACTACGTCTGGAGATTAATAAATAAATAAAGAAGAGATTTTTCAATATATATTCATATCAAATATAATAGATTTACTACATAAGCTTAATGAAGCCTAAAATTAAACTGTACTCAATCTAATTGAAACCTGATTTTGACAAAAATAACAATTATATGAAATACACAGGCTGTAAATACATATAAATAAATTATACTATAAAAACAAATCATGCTCTCGTGTCTCTGTCTCGAGTCGCAGTTTATTTCTCTCTCTGTCTGTGTTTGGAGAAAGACTTTTATGAGCTGCTGCTCGGTTCATCCTCCCTGACAGTGTAAACTCAGTGCTGTGTTCAGTTATGGCCATGACAGTGTGTTATCGGGCGGCTGTGTCTCAGTCAGTAGAGCGGGTTGTCCACTAATCCACTAATCGTAGGGTTGGTGGTTCGAATCCCGGCCCGGGTGATCCCATGCCGAAGTGTCCTTGGGCAAGACACTGAACCCTAAGTTGCCCCCGATGGCAAGC
>JAFFST010054809.1:38609-48725 GCA_022414735.1 Noturus placidus | reverse complement strand
CAACACACACCCAGCACCACACACCAAACACTGCTCAAAACATACCCAACACTATACACCCAACACTGTTCAAAACATACCCAACACTGTACACCAAACACTGCTCAAAACATACCCAACACTGTACACTCTGCACTGTTCAAAACATATCCAGGACTGCATACCCAACATTGTTCAAAACATACCCAACACTGTACATCCAGCACTGCTCAAAACATACCCAACACTGTACACCAAACACTGCTCAAAACATACCCAACACTGTACACCAAACACTGCTCAAAACATACCCAACACTGTACACCAAACACTGCTCGAAACAGCCAAATCTCTATACCCAACATTGTTCAAAACATACCCAACACTATACATCAAACACTGCTCAAAACATACCCAACACTATACACCAAACACCGCTCAAAACATACCCGACACTGTACACCAAACACTGCTCAAAACAGCCAAATCTCTATACCCAACATCGTTCAAAACATACCCAACACTATACACCAAACACTGCTCAGAACATACCCAACACTATACATCAAACACTGCTCAAAACATATCCAACACTATACACCAAACACTGCTCAGAACATACCCAACACTATACATCAAACACTGCTCAAAACATGCCCGACACTGTACACCAAACACTGCTCAAAACATACCCAACACTATACATCAAACACTGCTCAAAACATACCCAACACTGTACACCCAACACTGCTCAAAACATACCCAGCACTGTATACCCAATGCTGTATACCCAACACTGATCTTACTATAGCCAACATCCAAAACCTGCTGAGAAAATAACCAACACTATACATACCAATGCTCAATACACATACCCGACATTGTAAAACATATTGCTAATTAAAGTGATCCATTAGGTCCGCTTATGTACCTTAAGTTCATAAGTCCATATCATATAAAATTTACATACTATAGATACAAAAGATGTACCCTTGAGTGTAATGAATGGTACAGGTTAGTACCATTATTTTCGGAGAGAATTCTATTTATTCATAAGTATTCCACAAGGCTGAAGTTGTCTTCTTATGTGCCAGTTACTTTATTCACATTTCCCGATCCACCTTAAAAGTTCCGGTAGTTACAGTGTCGATTTCCAACCCAGCTGAAACCAGGACATATTTAATCGCACATTGCAGATTTGGCAGTGCCCAGAATAAACAAACAATGCATTATTAATGAAACATCACATTAATAAATCTACCACTGCAGTTTGTTGGCAGATCATCTCAGATCGGTCAGTGAACATGACAGACATTTCTGCAAGTTATCATGTCCATCATTTGTTGAGTAGATCTTTAAAAATGTAATTTTGATGTAATGTAGACATATTTGAAAGCAATTACTGCAAATTTGGGCTTAGGTGATAAACTATGATAATAACATCTGGCATGCTGTGCAGAATGTAGTGATGGCTCAGCAATTAAGGCTTTGGCATTTTGGTTACTGACCAAAACGTCAGGGGTTCAAGCCCCAGAAGCCACCAAGCTGCCACTCTTGGGACCTTGAGCAAGGCCCTCAACCCTCTCTGCTCCAGTGGAGCTGTATCATGGCTGACCCTGTATTCTGACCCTTCCTAACAGATTCTTAATAAGCTGGGATATACAAAGAAAATAATTCCACTGTGCTGCAATGTATATGTGACAAATAAAGGCTTCTTCTTCTACTTCTTCAGAACATATTTGTAATACACACCATGTGACACTAATAGCAATGTTTTAGTTAGAGTGGCTGATGCATTCCCATACTGGTGCTGTAGCCTCACATGAGTGAGTTAAGTTCTGACTTATCGCTCCATTTTCCAGTAGACTGCTTCACTCAACGCTTGATTGATGGCTCTTGGAGTCATCCATTTGTCTTAATAGGGTTTCAGTAGTGAAGACTCTTTGAGGCAGAACTGCAGTGGCATGTGTGCTTGAACGTGTATCAAATACAATGACAGAGACACACGTACACAGAAAAACATTGCTACTGATTTATCACATACAATATTCATTTCATTCTGTGTCGGCACAAAACAGGAGTTATCAACTCTGTGGATTTTGCTGTACACACACACACACACATAAAGAGATACACAAATTTTGCACTTTCCGAGTCTCTCTCTCTCTCTCTCTCTCTCACTCTCTCTATCCCTCACTCACCATCTACAGAAAAGCTTTAAAGCAATTACAGTTCCTCCATATGCTGCATATAGACTGGATAATTAAAAAGTGTCCCTGTCTGATTCTCCATCACGTGGTAAAAGCAAACAGTGAAAGGGATGAAAGGACATCTGTTGATCTGTACTGGAACAATAAAGAGTATCTCACTATGCAGAGTTGGGTGTAACGCATTACTGTAATATAATGACTTTTTCTGATAGCGCAGTAATGTAATGCATTACATTTTAAATGTATGTCATTTGTTTACAGTTACTGATGTCAATAAAATTACGTTACTTGAATTACAAATGTATTGTTTCGAAAACAATATTAAGTAAAAATGCATTTTTTAAATAAATCCTGAGAAATTTTTCTTTAGCCCCGAATAATTCTCCACTTGGAGTGCTTTGTCACTACATAACTGAACGTCAGTAAAAGAAGCCTGTAATTTTATATCTTCACTGAACGAAGGTGAAACCAATCAGACAGGAAAATATGTGTAAATACTCGTGTCTTATTGGCTGACAGTTTCTCAATTATGCCAAATGCTCGTTCACACTGTCAGTGTGAGGAAACATGGGTATACGCTGATTTTTATTTTATTTTAAAGGGGTTGAAATGGAAACACTAACATCGTCCGATACTGAGCAGGAAATCAAGGTGTGTACTGTAAATGTCTGTATGAGTTCCAGTTTACGTGAACATGATATGAGCAGAGCATAAGGAAAGATAATGTACTCTGCATGGCACTGTAGCAGCTAAACCCATACAATGCTAGCTTAGCTGTGCCTCCACTTGTCTAGCGACACCAAACTAGCCTAGTTAAAAATGTTTTATATTTTATCCATCTGGTAGTCCTACAAACAGCGACAACACCCGATGCAAGTTTTATGATAAGTCCAATTTTTTCTGATCATGTCATAAACTGAAACGTGTGCTAAAATTACTCAAAGAACAGAGTTTCACGTTGTAGTGTATTTTTGATAGGATTTGAAAGTAACGTGAAAGTAAAGTTCATTTTAGATGCAGTAATCAGAAATGTAATCAGATTACAATCTGTAATGGATTACTTGTTCTTGAGGAATTTACCCAACACTGTCTCAGAGCATGCTAAAAACTGAATGCGTGTTGTAAATCTTAACTGAGCTGGCTCTTTGCATTCATCCTTTGTCTCATACTCACTGCATGGAATTAGAGACGGTGTACACATAGGAATCTCTGAGTGAAAGCTATGACGGCATGTTGTGAGATTTTAGAGAACCCAATTGACAATTAAAAAAAAAAAAAGATCAGCACAGAAATGGTTAGCACGTTTGCCTCACACCTCTTCAGTAGTGGGCCCTGTGTGTGAGGAGTTTTCATGTTCTCCCTGTGCTTCAGGGGTTTTCCTCCAGTTACTCAGGTTTGTGCTGATACAGCTTTTTTTATGGGTTATGAAATAAAATATCAGTGCTGGTCTTTTCTGTGTTTTTGCATTCAGTGTTGTAGGTTATGCGATGTAGGTTTTACGCATACTCAAATGGCAATAAACAGCAAGTAGACCCTTCCCTGTTGGTAATCACAGAACTAGAACACTTGATATTGGTAGGGTGCAAACAGCACTGTATTGGCAGATTTTCTATTTTAAAAAATGCTGCTTAAGTCAGCCATCATCACTGACATTAAAATGTAGTGACAAAATTACCCATGACTTTATACCACAGAAGGAAGTGAGTAGTGAATGAGTGGATGGAGTTTCTGAATAAGGTCATCAAGAGTCGTATGCAGTGCACACTGAGTTCATGGTGTGTTAACCCTACACCCTGTCATCCCACCCGTCTCTTTGACGTGCTGAACATTGCTATCACACATAAATAATTGCTGTATATAATTGCTGTATTTGTTCTAAAACCATTACTAAATCTAATATCATTGAAATAATCACTACACTCTGCAAATCCCGATGTGCCCTCATCGTTTAGTTTCCATTTAGCACCCTGAAGTATTCTTTAGTGTCTCTCTACTGAATCCTAAAAGGGTCTAGGTTCTGAAGTTCTAAAGATTCATTAAAATCCCCATGAAATGGCTTGATTTAATTCAATAACTTGACACAGTCACGTGAAAAAGAAAGAAGTACACCATCCTTCAATCTTATGTTTTTATTTAACAGGGCTTAAATAACAATTGTGTGGTCCCGACCAACTTCACCATTGAGGAACCTTCAAGACAGTTGCCAATCTTCCAAGCAGTGCACATCCCTGCAAATTCAGTCTACTGAGGTGTTTGATTGATTTACATAATAGCCAACACAACAGTGTTTGAGATTCTCCACATAACGTTGATGCTGACAGAGAGCTGCAGGATCAAGATTGGGAGGCTTCTAACATCTCTGAATGGTAGATAAATATTACTTACTTTACTGATGGAGAAGGCCCATTGGTATATAAAGATGGGATTGTATTCTTGATCAGTCAGAGGTACAGCAGCAAGACATTCTGGCACTGAACTGATGAAAATTGCTAAGACACTCTCAGGTTAAAATATTCAAATATCTTCCAACTTGCAAAAATTCCACCCTCTTTGAAATGAATAAACAATTTTATTCTCAACCAAGGGATGGTTGGAAAGGGGAACACTGGCAAATCATGGTGGCTTCTAACGAGCTGCGACTGTAGTGCAATACTAGTCCTCAGGGGAGATACCACACATATTCTAGAGAGCATTTAACTTAATGAACACAAGGCTAGTACATAAAAAATTGTTTCGCTTAGAATATTGCCAAAACAATTTTTTTTTAGATATAGAATCGTATTGTATTGTAATACCAAGGTACAAATGCAAAAACAAAAACACCATATGAAACACCAGTTCTGATTTTAGGAGCACGTTATCCATCCATCCATCCTCTACCGCTTACTCCTTTATCAGGGTCGCAGGGAACCTGGAGCCTATCCCAGGAGGCATCGGGCACAAGGTGGGGTACACCCTGGACAGGGTGCCAGTCCAGGAGCACGTTAACTAAGCAAAAAAAATCCTGTGTGGAATATGTTTTTTTTTGCATGGGGATCTTCCAGATGGTAAGAGGAGCTAAAATCATCTGCTACAAAAACCAGTCATATTCAAGCAAAATAATCGTGACTGAAATATACCTGCAGTCATAATTTTTGAAAATAGCGAATTGTGTTCTCATTAGTTAAATACTCAAGTATTTCTCAACCTAACCTCTAACTAATGACTCTGTGATGGTCAGATCTTCTGTAACCTCTTTTTCCTGGTCAGGTTGGCAGTAGTCTATCCTGAGAACATACAGTGTGAACTGGGAAAACACCCTGGATGGGACAGCAGTCCCTTGCTGAGCACGATGCTCACACAAGGCAAAAATGACATCTTAGCAAGTGGAAATACAGTCAAAGCGGAATATAGTCAAACGTATAGTTTTTTTTTTCCCTTTATAAGATTAGAAAAAAACAAATATACGATCTTTAAACCCATTTCAAGCCATTTCTACTCATTTCATGCTTGAAATAGTCTTGTTCTTTTGGCAGATCATTTTGGTTATTTTAAGAATTTATTTATTTATTTATTTTAAAGTAGCAAAATGATCTGCCAATATACAGTAATAAGAACACTACAAGCCTGAAATGAGTAATAATGTCTAGAAATTGGTTTAATGATCCTATATTCAGTTTATTGGAATCTTATCATAAGAAATACTAGATAGGTTTGACTACATTCAGAATATTTTGACATTTTTGTGTATACCAGAGTCTCTTTTACAAAATTTCATGCCAGGCAACGTGTTCGGGAATGATAATGTTAACCGGACAAACTGGGATGAATCTGGTCATATCATTTCAGTGTTTACTGTATTTTACACTGTAATGTTTTGGACTATGCGTAGTATATGTGATTGTGGCAGCGGGGACGTGGTCGAGCGTCAACTGTGGACGGAGAGGAGGCGGGGTTGAATCGGCAGGTAAGGCATGATTCTCACCTGTGTTGAATTAGCCTGAGTTGATTTTTGGGAGTCTATTTATGCTTTCAGTGCCTCTCGTAACGAGCGAGAGACAGAGAACCAACCAGCACAGAGATGTGTGTGTGTGTGTGTGTGTGGTTGAATGAGTCTGCTGAAAAGCGAAAGTAAAAATAGAGAGAATAAAAAGCCCTTTTGAGTTGTCCTCAGCTTGCACCCCTCCCCGCCCCCCGCCTCCTCGTTCCCGACCCAACCCGGTGATATAATAATAACAACAAAAAACTACAAGTCAAATGAAAGAGAAAAGTTTATTATATTTTCTTTTCCACACTATTCAAAATTACAAATGGCAGGGCAGCCGTTGAGTTAGCATTTAATTTTGTCAAATAATGTTTAAAAGAAGAACAGGGCACAGCAAAATATTAAACTGTCATTTGCTATATATATATATATATATATATATATATATATATATATATATATATATATATATATATATATAAATGAAAATTGCATCCTTTCCCACGCTAATATGTCTCTCTTTATTTTCATGACTTTAAAGAAGCGTTCTGCTGCTGAAGTGAAATCACATGTGTCCAGTGTTTCTCTGCAGCTTGAGGTGCTCATCAACCTGGTGACCTTCTCCTCCTGAAAGCGGCTGGCTGTTTTAATGCAGCCAATCAGAGCACACGTTACAGAAGAAACATGTGAAACAAATCTGCACAGAGACCTTATTTAGGTGTGCAATTGTGAATGTACGTATGCACTAATATTTGTACTGGACACAATTTTCGATTTTTGATCAGCAGCTTTCTGGTTCTTTCTTCGGTACAGTATAAGATGTTGATATATGCGCTACTGATGCGGTGTATAGAGATTAGGTTAAAAAGCATAATATAATAAGACACACAGTATATCCAGAGTATACTCAGAGTATAAAAAGCTTCTACATGCCATTATACACTGGGTCATATGTACTGTATAAAGCAGCAGTGTATGTAGGTGTGTGATCAGGCTGAGCTTAATACAGCAGGGTGTTCCAATGGGAAGACATAACCACTCGTGCACCCAGCACACACACACACACACACACACACACACACACACACACACACACACACCAATTCACACCATTATGCTGCATCAATCCACTGAACACATGTCCTTCCAGTCTTGTGCACACACACACACACACACACACACACACACACACATACACATACACACACGAACAACTTCACAGATTTATTGCACAGAGAATGAAATATATTAAAAGGAAGGCAACAGTGACAGCAATATGAGAATGCAGCATGAAGAAACTTTTTTTTCCGGCTGTTGCACTGCCCTCTCACGCTGCCACATGCTGCTGGACTCGCAACGTTAATTAGTGCTTTAGCTCAGCCTGTGATCCAAACAGCAATGAAGGGGGGATTCACATGGACAGTAAGATGAAGAAAGTGTTTAGAGAGGTGTCATTGGAGGTGGGAAGGAAAGCGCTGTGAAAGAGACTCTTTGCGTGTGTGTATGTGTGAGTGTGTGTGTGTGTCTCAGCACATCATTCACCGGTAGTATAGAGGAATTTGAGTAGAAATTATTCTGACTTTCACACATGAATATACCACACACACACAGACATTGTGGGAATATGGTGCAGCAAACATACACATGCATGAACCAGAGAGGAACAGACAGAGAATTAGAGAACCAGAGGAAGAAATCGAGAGTGAGAGAGAGAGAGAGAGAGAGAGAAGAGTATGGATACCTTACTGTTGATTCTGGACTTCTTGCTGTCCTTATCCACCTGTCTGTCCTTCCACTCTCTGCCGTCTTTCCGTCCGAGCGCTCCCCCCATCTCATTTCAGCTCACACTCATCCTCCACATGCCTCCTCTCCTACCACCCCCCTCACCCTGTCCAGTCCACCTCTGTCTCTCTTCCTCTTTCTCTCTCTCTCGCTCTCTCCCTCTCTCTCTCTCTCGCTCTCTCGGTCACTGACTTCTCGTCTCAGTGGTGTCCCGGGCTCTGGCGTGCACCCAGAGCAGGAGAAAGGGGTTTGCTTTAGGATGCAGCAACAGAAAGGGAGAGAGAAAGAGGGAGGAGAGAAAGGCTTGTGTTAGCACTTGGTTGTGGAGAGAAACGGAGAGAGGGAGTGGCCGTACAGACTGCCCGGGGCTGACAAAAATCTACACTCGCTCATTCATTCTCTTTCTCAGGAGCAGGGTGCATGAAAGTGTGCTTTCTGTGTGTGTGTGTGTGTGTGTGTGTGTGTGTGTGTGTGTGTGTGTTGCTGAGCAGTGGTGAGCTAGTGTGACTGGGACAAACCTACACATACACACACACACGTGCAGTCACCTGCAGTATGCCCAGTGACTGGAACAGATGCTCCTCCAACTGCTCTAAGCAGCTCCCCATTAAACTGCAATTGGTCTGAGAAAAAAAGGGGTGGTACATCTCTCCCTGGCTGTCTCCCAGTGCACTTTATCACACACACACACACACACACACACACACACACACGAGGAACACAGCAGATATGTATCAGTAAGTGCTATACGCTGCACTCTAACATGAGGAAAATATGCTGAAGATAAAAGAAAACTTAACACACACACACACACACACACACACCCCTGATAAAATGACCAATGGTTGTAGATACAATGATACAACATACAGTAGATGCAGCACTAGCAGAGGTACAGCCAGAGCAAATTTACATGTGGTAATATTGGGCCTGTTTTATTTTGTGCTTTGTTTCCTGCAAATGTCCATGTTGCTGTTGCCTGCAGGCAAAAAGCACTGGCCAATTTACCTTGGCACTGGAAATGTCCATTCATCAGCTGTGGTCTTGTTACATATATAGGAGATTTTTTTTTTACTTGGTAATTAGGATTTCATTGCAGTTAATTACACATTTCTTTTTTAACGAACACTCAGAAAGCATCAATGATCTTCTCTAGCTCCACCCTTATCATCATAGTCTGTTACATCATAGCTGAGGGCAGGTGGAACCGGTCTTATTTATAACCCTCTCATATCTAGTGACTGGTGTCTCTGCTATTGAGGTGTGTGCTGTCATCATGCCAAGATCTAAAGAGTTCTGTAAGGCCTTCAGAAAAAAGGTTGTGGATGCCTATGAGTCTGGCAAGGGATTTAAAAATATTTTTATTTGAAATACAACAAAGAATTATTTGAAACACATCATTTCACTGTAAGGAAAATCGTTTACAATTGATGCAGATTTAAAACTCCTGAACTGGACTGGCTGTCCCAGCAAATTCAGCCCAAGAGCAGACCGTCTCATGCAAAAAGAAGTGTCGAAGAACCCAATGATTTAATCACAGAATCTGCTAGCAAGTCTTGCAAGGTTGGTGTCAAAGTGCATGCTTCTACAATCAGAAAAAGATTGCCCAAATTTGACCTGCATGGGAGGCGTGCCAGGAAAAGCCTTTGCTGTATAAAGAACATTAAAGCAAGACTACAGTTTGCCAATGAGCATATAGGCAAAGACCAGGCTTTTGCAATAATGTGTTCTGGACAGATAAATCTTTGGTCTGTTTGCTATGGCAGGAGATGTGAAGCACATTCCTGAGCTGGAGCAGGAGAAATATGATGCAGATGAACAGGTGAAGATTATCAGCTTTCCAGGAGAAGCACCTCATACCAACTGTCAAGCACGGTGGTGGAAATGTTATGGTTTGGGGTTGCTTCGCAGCCTCAGGGACTGAACAGCTTACATTCATTGATTCAACTATGAATTCTGCATCATATCAAATAGTACTTGAAGATAATGTGAAGCCTTGTGTCTGAATGTTGAAGTTGAACTGAATGTGGACCTTTCAACAGGATAATGATCCTAAGCACACTAGCAAATCCACCAAGGAATCCCTCAAAAAGAAGAAACGAAGGGTTATGAATTGGTCTACTCAACGCTCAGAACTGAATCCCACTGAAATGCTGTTGGGGGGGGGGGGGGGGGTTTAAA
>JAFFST010054809.1:20359-30644 GCA_022414735.1 Noturus placidus | reverse complement strand
AGTACTTGTGTTGTCCTTGACTATTGTTTAAATTGGTTTGATGTTCCGAAACACTTAAGTGTGACAAACATGCAAAGGAACAGGAAATGAGGAAGGGGGCAAACACTTTTTCACACCACTGTATATATATATATATCTTTGTGACTGGGGGAAAATGAATTGAATCCAATTGAAGATTTAAGGCTGTAACAATAATATCATGAACACTAGAAGGCCTTGAATACTTTCTGAATCTCCTGAAACCGGTGCGAGTTAGCAAGAGAGACGATGGTGATGCCGAAATTGGTATTTGTCCAGTGTTTATTTTTAATTTAATGGAGTAATGAGTCATTTTGAGCAAGGATGTAAGTCACATTCTTCAGGTTACCTCTTTGGACATTTGAAACAGATGGGGTGAGGGATAGTGAAGAATTTTGCTTTTGGTCCACGTATTATTTGCCATTCATTTAATATTTACCAGCCGTACCTAGCCTTCACACCAATAACTGAGAAAGGAAAAGAACAAACTGCATGGGATTTCTGCAATACCATATACTCGAGAGCCTCCTTCACACCTTAGCTCACACTTTACAGACTTGTAGCGAAATTGCACATCCCAGTGTGATGAAATGCACAGCTTTCAGTCCAGAACAAAAGGAAAAGTAAATCTCATCTCTTACCTTAGTATGCAGTTTGGCCAGCTGCTTGTCGTCCAGGTGGGTCTGTGTGTACACACGTCTCTTATAGCGAAACTGTGAAAGAAAACAGGATCATTGTCTTTGATCTGGTTTCTATCTTAACTTTCAGATGGAGGAAGTGTAGCTGCAAAGAATGAATGATTAATGCTACGACCATGTTCACACATGATGGTCCGGCGGTCATTGTGGGTAAAAAGGGCAGGAAACTATGGCTCAAGGATCGTATCAGCGTGTAAACATCTCTCCTGTGCGTCCTCAATGGAGTGTAGAGTCACACACATGCACACACAGCTTGTGATAAAGAGTGTCTGAGAGGATTTGACAGGATACTTGGGGTTACACAACTACTCATTTTACTACTACTCGACCAATAAATCAAAAAATAATAATAAGAATAATAAGAATAACTGAATTTCAATTAATCTTAAGGGTCATCTTTTCCATAGTTAAAGCAATAACAGATTCAGGTCAACACAATGTTTTAGGCTGTGTGCAGAAAGGAAAGCAAATTACATTTCCAGCTTGAATGCTGTTTTAGGCTACACTGTAAACCATGGAAGTAAATAAATCTCTGTAATAAATGTGAAAAATAATAAATCAGTGTATCGCGGTACATTATTTAAAGACATACTAATGCTTCAAATGCGCTCGTGTGGACAAGATGGTCGCTCATCTGAAATGATCGATTCTCAAATTAATGATGCATTTCAGATGCCGTGTCTACATCTATGCCCACCATGTTTGACTCTGCGCTTAATACCATCCGAAAACGGATCTGGATCATCCTTTTTGATCAGTCATGTGACTCTATGCTAGCTGAGTTGGATTGGATAGTGATGTGGAACGAAAGCCAGTGTTTTACTCAGCGCTGGTCAAATCGGAATTCTTTCTGCTACAGCACAAGGATGTTATTACGTTTGAAAGGACAATAGAAATAACTGCAGGAGGAATTCCTTCGGGAGTGAGCAGGAGTGGGATTAAAAACAGCACTGAACACACTTCGACACTTCATGCAAAGTGATATCCAGTTTAAGGTGAATGTCAATGGTCCATTAATGCAAAATGCCTGTAGAATTGACATCATCTAGTCTGAAATATTTTTTACTGAAACATATATTCAGTAGTATATTTAGCCTGTTTTCTTTCCCATCTGCCTCACTGTGTTTTTTGTTTGTTTTTTTTTTACATCACCCCAACTAGTCAACATCTCCAAAATGACATACAGTACAGTGAAGGTATCAGTTGACTGGTCTATACAACTCCTACAAGATACTGGTACAAAGTAATGATTGGAATCTGTATTTGAATATTCCAACAATAAATCATGTTGGTATCATGTGTGTGTGTGTGCTCTCTCTCTCTCTCTCTCTCTCTCTCTCTCTCTCTCTCTCTCTCTCCATCCCTCTGTTTCACTCTCACAGGTCGCTAATTCAATGTGCTGACGTGCTGCACCTAGATTGGAGAGGAGAAGATTAAAAAGGTGGAAGAGTGATATGTCAGGAGGAATGCAGATGTGTGGTTTATCTGTGATTGTGTGCATATGATTGAGTAGCGAATGCTTTCCCCGGTGTTTGAGTGAGAGCGCTTGCTTGTTGTATTGTGTGTGAGTGAAAGAAGTGAGTGGTAGAATCTTGTGTTGTCCCATTCCACCGTTTTGTCTTGTGTTGTGTCTGAGTGTACTCCTCTATTGTAAATATCCTTCATTGTAAATATTGCCTCTCTACTAATCCCGAAAGGGTTGGGTGCCATTTATTTTTGGGTGTATCGTTTGTTCGCTGTTATCGCCTCAGTTAGGGACTCTGTATTTTCTTTTGAAATATTTTTTTGTTATGTTATTTAAATTGATACGGGACAAGATAGTGACTGTTCTGTTTATTATGTTGGCCTTGCGCAGCCCTGAAGACATTTGCTTTCTTAGTTAATGTTTGTTTTGAATTGTTTCTTTCTTCTTTCTTGTAATCATTAAATTTGTAAGATTTCAAAGATTTTGGAAAGACGTGTTAACCTCATTTTTGTTTTTGTTTATAATTTCTACTATGTTACACCTCGACCCTAGACCGGGGTCGTAACATAAATTGGCGACTCATGTAAAGTCATCTGTGAAACCCTTCTTGTGGCTGTGAGTAGAGTTAGTTATTTCAATACTCTTTGCTTGGCTATTTTCCTTGTGGTGCGGGTAAAAAGGGTAGGATTGGAGGATAAATATGGAGTTTGATTTACTCTCCTTTACACTTTCTCCAAACACAGAGCACTTTGAATATTGTCGCAAAGATGACTTATTTAAAATAGCAGACTTTTTTTCAAATTAAGGTACTGCAGAATGTCACTAAGGTTAGAAATCTGCTACAGCAGGAACTTATTCGACAACAGCGTTTGCCTGAGCTGTCTGTCGTGATTAATATGGAAGAGGGAGCTGTAGTGCAGATTAGATATGATGAAAAGCCTCCTTCTCCTCCTCAAATGTCACCTGGAATTCCTAGGTTTCCACTATTTGCACCACCAGTAGTTCGTTGATGGTACCACAGTATGACCCACTATTGGCATTGAGAATGAAAGAGTTGGAATTGGAAGTTAAACGGGAGGAAAGTGAGACAAAAAGATTTCGGTTAAGGGAACTGGAGTTGGAATTGGAGGAGGAACGGTTTCGAAAAGCTCACATTCGGGCTGAGGGCTTATCAGATAGTTACCCAGCATCTCCTTCATTCGCTCAATTGCCTGCAGGTCCCGTGCCTGTCTCTTCCAGTCCCGTTGTTCCACAGGCAGTAAACTTGCCAGAATTTCATGTCAGTAAGCACATTAATTTGGTACCTGTATTTAGAGAAGCGGAAGTAGATAGCTATTTTACAGCTTTTGAATGTGTGGCAGCTACAGTACATTGCAGTGGCCAAAAGAGATGTGGGCTCTTCTGTTGCAATGTAAGTTAGTTGGCAAAGCACAGGAAGTTTGTTCTACATTGCCGGTCGAGCAGAGCCTTATTTATGATGTGGTGAAGCAGGCTGTACTCCGTGTTTATGAGTTAATGCCTGAAGCATGTAGACAGAAATTCAGGGCTCACTTAAACACACTTTTGTGGAATTTGCCAAAGAGAAACAAACTCTCTGATAAATTGTGTGCTGCTAATAAAACAACAACTCTTGAAGCTTTGAAAGAGCTCGTGTTATTAGAAGATTTTAAGAACTATGTTCCAGAAAATCTAGTCATTCATTTAAATGAGCAAAAAGTGATGTATCTTTCTGCAGCCACTGTACTAGCGGACAAATTTATATTAACGCATAGGACTGTTTTTTTATCCAGTGATGAGCAGTGATAAGTCTACTGTCTATGGGGATTGACAGGCCAGGGAAAAGGATGGACTGCTGCTGTCTTGTCCAGACGGGGAAATGACTACTGGAGTCCTAGAGCTGCTCAAAACCGCCCAGTGAATTGTAGAGCATGTTTTTACTGTCTTGATGCAGGTCACCTTATTGCTGATTGTGAAGTCTGGAAGAAGAAACAGTTCAGTTAAGCGTAAAAGTGTGGGTTTTCTCCAAACTGTTGGAAATAAAGTGATGCTTTCCTCTGAGACCTCTGTGTATAAACCATTTATGCTCAAGGGGAGGGTATCCAGCAGTAGTGATGGGGAATATTCACCAGTAACGGTATTACGAGACACAGGAGCTGCCCAGTCTCTCATGTTCTATATTGTACTACACTTACCTTCTGACTTGTACACAGGCCCTGATGTACTTTTGAGAGGGATAGGGGTAGGGTCTATAAAAGTACCTCTACACACAATTTATCTCAAAACACACCTGACAGTGGGAGATGTTATGGTTGGGCTTTGTTCTCAACTTCCTGTGGAACGGGTTGAAGTTATATTGGGAAATGACTTAGCTGGTGCGAAAGTTTTTCGCCAACCAATTGTTGTAAGTAACCCAATTACTGATGAAAAAATTGATGGGTCTGTTCAATTTCCCTCAGTATTTCCTACCTGTGTGGTGACGCGAGCTCAAGCTCGCAAATTCTATGCTGTTGTGGATATAATGATACTTTCCTACAGTCTTCTGATGCTGAAGGCATGACTGGAAAATTGTGTGTGGAAACAAATGCTTCTCCATGTCAAGTTACAATACCAGAGATGGATAATGTTCAGTTTAAAATTGGGCATTCAGAGTTATTTGCGTCACAGAAAGCCGATCCTTCATTCAGTACGTGTATTGCTGCAACTACAAACAATACAAACAACCATAATGATAAAATTACTTACTTTTGGGAGAACAATGTTTTGATGTGTAAGTGGGAGAATGGCAATAATGTGTGCCAAATTGTTGTTCCCACAGGTTACCGCCCCCTCATACTAAGTCTTGCTCATAACCATGTTCCTTCTGTCCATTTGGGGATCCGTAAAACTTATGATAGAGTTTTGAGGTATTTCTTCTGGCCTGGTCTAAAGTCAGATGTTGCTACCTATTGTTGGTCATGCCATTTCTGCCAACTGACTGGTAAGCCAAACCAAACCATACCTCCCGCTCCATTACATCTCATCCCAATCATGAGTGAAGCGTTTGAACGTACCATCATTGATTGCGTTGGACCATTGCCAAAGTCTAAGTCGGGTCACCAATATATACTTACCATAATGTGTGCTGCTACACGATACCCAGAGGCTATACCGATGAGAAGCATTAAAGCTAAAGGTATAGTGAAAGAGCTGATAAAATTCTGTTCTACTTTTGGGTTGTTAAGAATTATCCAAACAGATCAAGGTTCTTATTTCACATCCACACTGTTCTCGCAAGTTCTTCGTGAGTTAGCAATTAAGCACAAATTATCAAGCGCTTAGCATCCAAGGCGCGCCCGAACGTTTCCACCAAACACTCAAATCTATGCTACGTGTATTCTGTGTGGAAACGGGCAAAGTCTGGGATGATGGTTTGACGATGTTATAGGAATCACTGAGGTTTAGTCCGGCTGAATTAGTTTTAGGTCACACAGTACGGGACCCTTAAGACTGGTACAGGAATAGTTATTGAGTGAGACCGCTATACCAGTGTCAGAGCTTAAATATGTGAGTACAGTACGTGAACACTTGCATAAAGTGTGTGCAATGGCAAAGACGAATTTCACAGGAAAACAAAAGCGAATGAAGCAACGATTGGACAGACGTAGTGTTACTCGGAATTTCCAAGTAGGAGACTCAGATTTGGTGCTGCTTCCCATTCCTGGTTCAACATTACAGAAAACATACTGGCAGATGCCCTCTCGCGAGCTTATACTTACTGGATGGTTAAAGTAGTCAAAATTAATTTGACTTTTATGGGTAGGGGTGTTACGTCAGGAGACGTATTGTGTGTGTGTGTGTGTGTGTGTGTGTGTGTGTGTGTGTGTGTGCGCTCTCTCTCTCTCTCTCCATCCCTCTGTTTCACTCTCACAGGTCGCTACGCCCTAATTCAATGTGCTGACGTGCTGCACCTACTGTAGATTGGAGAGGAGAAGATTAAAAAGGTGGAAGAGCGATATGTCAGGAGGAATGCAGATGTGTGGTTTATCTGTGATTGTGTGCATATGATTGAGTAGCGAATGCTTTCCCCGGTGTTTGAGTGAGAGCGCTTGCTTGTTGTATTGTGTGTGAGTGAAAGAAGTGAGTGGTAGAATCTTGTGTTGTCCCATTCCACCGTTTTGTCTTGTGTTGTGTCTGAGTGTACTCCTCTATTGTAAATATCCTTCATTGTAAATATTGCCTCTCTACTAATCCCGAAAGGGTTGGGTGCCATTTATTTTTGGGTGTATCGTTTGTTCGCTGTTATCGCCTCGGTTAGGGACTCTGTATTTTCTTTTGAAATATTTTTTTTGTTATGTTATTTAAATTGATACGGGACAAGATAGTGACTGTTCTGTTTATTATGTTGGCCTTGCGCAGCCCTGAAGACATTTGCTTTCTTAGTTATTGTTTGTTTTGGATTGTTTCTTTCTTCTTTCTTGTAATCATTAAATTTTTAAGCTTTCAAAGATTTTGGAAAGACGTGTTAACCTCATTTTTGTTTTTGTTTATACTTTTTTTCTGTTACACCTCGACCCTAGACCGGGGTCGTAACAATATGAAAAATCATTAGTTATTCAGAATTGAACACTTAAAGTTTATAAATGAAAGTTCATCATTGTTAATGTATACACTATTATCGTTTAATAATGATGAACAAATCATTACTTAGTCAAAATTTTAACATAAACTCTCATTCTCAATGCTAATGACTTAAACATGAACAAATGGTTATAAATGGCACGTCACAGAGTTGCTCGTGTGTACTCATGATCACAATGTACATGCTTCTCTGTACCCTTTCAGGAAAGTTATCACTCTTAATTAAAAAGCTATTAGCAAAAAAAAGCTATTCTTTTATTAGGATATATATATATATATATATATATATATATATATATATAATAGAAAGTCCCAAATCTGAGTGTTATATATTAAACATCTAGCAAAATGTTGTATCTCTCTGTTCAAGACCACTAGATTGGAAAACTGTTTGTAGCAACATACAAGTAAAAGAATGATGCCTTCTCTGGGTTAATGGTAGACTGGTATAATTCTGCTCATATATTTGCTCTGACCCAAACAGATGGTTCATTCATGGAAGCATAGTTTAAATTAAGCCATGTGTTTGAGTGAGGGTTATGTTTAAACAGGTTTTACCTAAGATTAGATTATTCATATATTATTCATACTTCATACATGCATACCCTAATGTGCTCACACAAAAACAACAACAACAACAACAAGAAAAAAAGAAAACCCTGACATTAATGACATTAGAAAGCAATCATGGATTTAACCTCCCTGTGGCTTTGAGAGCCAGAAGCAGCTGGATGTAAATTATTTAGGACTTTCTGTAAATCACTGTCATCATTCAGTCCTCAGATCACAGCCTGATATGGTAATCACAGGCATTATCCAGAGTCACGGAATGACACTAACTCGGGCAGTTTTATCTCTTTATCTAACATGGAAGATGAGTCTCTCTTATGCCCCCCCCCCAGAACACACACTAATTACACGGAAAGTGTGAACATGTTTACTGAAAACATTTACATTGATTTACAATGATGACATTAACACTAATGCTCTTCTAGTGCTTCTTGGATTCTGAGGCTTTACAGGGATTCAGTCCCAAATAATACCTTTGCAAGCGGGTTTAAGACTAGGCACTTGCCCCCTGATGGTGGAAAAGGTCTATGAAAGCTCTTGGTTCATTTATTTGTCTATCGCAACATCTCTTCTTGCCCTCCTAGAGAGCTGCAGGTTCCCATCCAGTTAATCTAACCGTCTATCCATCTTCAAATCTATCTCTTCACTCAGATGCCCGGCTCAAAAACCTGTGGGGAAGCGCAATCTGTCAGCGCCTCGTCTGGTAGATCTATAGACCTACTGGTGTGTCAGTAAATCTGGCTGTATGGCATGATGGAGCAGTAACCAGAGAGCCTGCTTTCCTTTGGACGAGACGCGTCAACGCTTTCATATTATTTCTGATGGCGAAGTGTCCAGCTGTGTCCTGCTCACATCAACTGTACACCTTCATGCACAGTTATGACCAAACACGTAGCATTTTGATCATGTTTGGTCAGTCATCGAGTTTATAATATTTTATAATCATAAGTGGCTGAATTTTGTATGTTTGTATGTATGTATGTATGTATGAATAAACCTGGCACTTAGAAAGAGCTGCACTGCACTAAAAGAAATTCGCTTCTATTTCGTTTTGAGCTCACATGAAAGGAGCAGAACATCTCTCTCTCTCGCTCTTAATTAAAGTCATAAATCAGGTGAAATGATAATAGTATTCCCCAAATGCTCGAGCAGAGAGAGGGCAATGGAGAAAGGAGATGCCATTACAAATTAATAGAGCTTGTGCACTAGAGCACTACACAGATTTTCGATTTGGTGAGAGTTTTCGGTCTTGCTGTCACACACAACCACAATAAGAAATGTTTTATAGCATCACTCAATCATGTTTGTTTGTGTGTAGGCTCCATTTCTGCGAACAGTTCTTGATTAAAGTGCAGGATTTGGATAAATAAGTGGTCTGATGAGCCAGTGTCAAATATAACACACTCCTACAGACAAAAGCAGGTGTATTCGAGGCATGGCGTCAGGTGCTCTTACCTCTAGGTATGGTATGGGAGTGACACTGGGAAGTGGATACTCCTTCAGAGTGCGCTGTTCGTCCAGGAACTTTCCCGCTTTGCCGTTGTACGCGGGCTGGAACAGGCCATAGTTCAGCACGTCCTTCAGGCTCTGGTTCAAGGCGCAAAGGATTCGCTGTTTAGACAGCCAGATAGGTGACTCCACGTTAAACTTCATGCATTTCTACAGAGACACAAACAAAATAATATGACATCATAATTTGAGAGGAAATCTACCGCCTATAAAAAGGGATGTTCTTGTAGTTTTAAGTGATCAACTGGCTTCCTTGGATGACTTCTTTTAACTGCAGAGGTAAGGGGGTAAAAATGGACGAAACTGGAAAATATAAATCGGTCGTCTGTCTATTCAAAAAAATGGAAACTTTGGGGAAACCAACACGAGAGATCTATACAATTACACAATTTGGACTAGACAAAGTGTGCGTGGTCTATACTGATTTTAACGTAACATTAACATTTACTCTTGAACTTGACACCGTGTGGAAATTTCTGGAACGCTTTCTACCTTCTATGTGACTGAGTTAACAAGCTATAGTAACTATGTTTTAAAGCAGTGATGTCTTTCCCAAATCAGGTAAAATTTTATTTGAGGCTACAGTAAGAACGATAATCTAATAATATTTGATGAGACTTGTATCAGATTTATTTTTACTTTTGTTACATTCCAGAAAGATCAGAAGAGTGAGCTCAACAAGTTAATGGCTGCTGTGAGTCAAAATGGGTTCGCAAAAGTTTTACAACGCTTTTATACTTCAGATATAATTTTTTTTACAGAGCTCCAGAGAGATCGTTTGTTTTCCTCACAAAAATGGCGAAAAGGAAGAAAAATAAGTCTACCGATTATTTTTGGCTATTTTCAAGTCTTTTTGCTGAAACCTGGTAACCCTCCTCACGAGCTTCCACAAGCTGATCTTTAAAGTTTAATATTATAGTAAAAACCGCCCCCCCCCCTTCCTGCCAGATCCTAATGGACACACCCAGTCTGCAAGTGTTCTGGCAAGCTTCTCCAAAAAAATAATAATCTTCTTCTTCTTCTTCTGGCTTTAATCCCACTAGGTGGGGTCGCCGGTGCGGGTGACTCTTCTCCAGACCATTCCAATTCAGGGACCCCATCAAGATGGTCCTCTCCATCTCCTTCTCCCTCCTTTTCTGTCCTCGGGGATCGCCCTAGCATGGCCTGAATTTGAGCCCCTTCGCATCCTTTTCAGTTTGGCAACAGTTTTTACGCCGGATGCCCTTCCTGCCGCAACCCTCCCCATTTATCTGGGCTTGGGACCGGCACTGACTTGTGGAGATCTCCGTGGCTGGGTAAAATAAATAAATAATAATAATAAAAAAATAAATAAAATAATAATAATAATGATAATTATTGCGTGCGGAGTTTGCATGTTCTCCTCGTGTGTCGGGGGTTTCCTCCGGGT
>JAFFST010054808.1:85663-97393 GCA_022414735.1 Noturus placidus | reverse complement strand
GTTGTTGCTGCTAAGGGTGGCCCAACCAGTTATTAGGTTTAGGGGGGCAATCACTTTTTCACACAGGGCCATGATGGTTTGGATTTTTTTTCACCTTTAATAATAAACACCTTCATTTACAAATTGCATTTTGTGTTTACTTGTGTTGTCCTTGACTATTGTTTAAATTGGTTTGATGTTCCGAAACACTTAAGTGTGACAAACATGCAAAGGAACAGGAAATGAGGAAGGGGGCAAACACTTTTTCACACCACTGTATATATATATATATCATTTGTTTAATTGGGTTCTCTTTGTCTACTTTTAGAAAATCTCAAGATGTTTTAGGTGATATTTATACAAATATTTAGAGAACTCAAAATGGTTCACAACCTTTCAATCACCACTGTATTCCTGAATTAACCTGCAATCACCCCCTGGATTTACACATATCCATTCACCCCCTCCCATGTGTGTGCACACGCATATATGCAAACACACCCGACCTTGGCAAAGAAGGGAACACACTCCCTCACACCCACACATGCACGCAAACACAGCTTCCACCGCAGGACAAAATCGTGTTTACATCCCAAACAGTACGACCGAAACGAGACAGTGGCTCGGCTGAAAAGCAAGCTCAAATAATTCTGCTGACTGAAAGCACACACATTGAAATAGAAAAAAAAGGCCAAGCCCATCATCTTTGATAAATGAATGGAATGAATTTAAACCATGTACCACATCATTATGTGTCCAGTCTAGAAACACATGAGATGATAGGGTGTGTCTCTTTAAGCAATGCAAGTTATTATATACACTCGGAACTAATATAAATTAGATTGCTTCTGACTAAATAAACAAGACATAGTACACAAAGTGTGCAACAACCACTGTATTAGTAACTTGAGAAACGTCTCATCGCAAATAAATAAATAAATAAATAAATAAATAAATGTGTGTATGTGTACACAAGTTTGAGAAAGGTATTCTGAATGAGTATATGCTACATTTGATGATAAATAAGGGATGACTAACTACTCACCCAGGATGAGGTCAGGCCTCTATACTGGCCCATGTTTTCAAGGCAAGAAACAAAGTTACTCCATGACTGAGGAGTCATTATGTGTCATGCACTCCAACCACAGTTCAGCTGTCGAAAACACACCAACAAAGAGAACTAGCTAGTGCTAATATGTGCATTGCTACTAAAAACAAAAGCCCAGCTCAGCTAGCATAACCTGCAGTCAGATCTGATTTATTACTAGCATCATCCCTTTATAAATGCAGGAAATCTGGCACAGCAATATTAATGCTACTTTGTTTACTTTTGGGAAACAAATCTAAAAGAATGTTTGGTTTTGACTGAAGTGTACTTTAAGTCAATCACATAATTAGTATTACATTAAACAAATACATGGTCAAATAAGTGTCATAAGCTGTGCATAATTATCCAAAGAGCATCTGTTCACATTTGAAAGTAATCTTACTGTAAAGCAATAAAAGTAATTGAGGACTGTTACTGTCACCCTGTGGCTGCATGCTGTTATGTCAGAACGAGCTATTCGTCAGACGTAAAATACACAGAGTGTGGTAACGAGATGAAAAGCTGAAAATGTTTGAGTAATTATGGTCACAGGATCGTGGACAAGCTTAATCTTGGAATAATTCATGACTGCATGATTAGGGGTGTAATCCAATGCCACTATCTGTTTCAGTATCTGTATCAGTGCTACAATTATTTGTATCCGTATCCATATATATCTGAACCCAATTAGATAAGAATTTTTGGTTCCTCCACATCCTCCTTACCTGGACTGGCTGACATGTTATGTCCTCTGTTGTTGAATGTGCAAGATCATGTAAGAAGTCTTGGAGGGATTTTAGATTCATTGTTACTTCTGAACAAGCAAATCAGTGTTGTTCAGGGTAACTTTTTCCATCTGAGATCTGTCACTAACGTTAAGCATATTCTTTGGTAAATTGTCTGAACTTAGCAGTGCTTTAGACTGTCTCATTCACCCATTCACACACACACACACACTCACCAATGGTAGTAAGGCGCTAGCTTGCCATCGGGAGCAACTTAGGGTTCAGCAAGAACACTTCGGCATGTGGAGTCATGTGGGCCAGGAATCAAACCGCCAACCCTACGATTAGCGGACAACCCGCTCTACCACCTGAGCCACAGCCACCAAGCAAAGACCTGGAAATTGTGATTCATTCACTACTCTCATCATGGTTAGAATATTGTACATCTACATTGGCCTTTCTCAAACTGTGTTTTCCCACCTACAAGCACCTACATGAACATTTTTGGTTAAAAATATTGCAGATAGTCCTTTAACAGGACCAAGAAAGACGGATCACATTTTAAAATTCTGCTCTATGTTTATATGGCCCTCTCTGGTCTAGTGCCCAAAATATAGCAGTGATCTTCTTCATCCTTATTCCCACAGAAGTGTGTGCAGGTCTTCTGCTCAACTTCTTTTTGACAGAGCCTCATTGTCGCTATAAAACCAAAAAGGTGATTGTGCCTTTCCAGTGGGAGGTCCTTAACTCTGGAACAGTCTCCCTTTCCATGAGGCCAGCTTCTTCAATAGCCACTTTTAAATTTTCATTGAAAACCTATTTTTATTCTTTAGCTTTTGAATAGGTATTTAATAGGTAGAAATAGGAAAATACTTGGTGTTGTACTGAAAGGTAATCATTATTATTATTATTATTGCCGGTATACAGTATATTTAAACATAACTGTTATAGCTTATTTGTTTGACTGAATTGTAAAGCACTTTGGGTCAGCTTCTTTTGTCATTTTAAATGTGCTCTACGAATAAAGGCTGACTTCACTTGATATCTATATCAACAGTATATCTGTATTTGTATCTGTTTAGTGCTCCAAATATTCATATCCATATCTGTATTCGGAACGAAAACATGACGTGGACTTGGCCTAAACCAGGAGGATTTTCCCCCCTAAAATGCAATTGCTTTTTTAGTGTAGATTTTATTTTTGTTTGTACCTGTACATGATGCTTTCTAACGACTTTATGTCATTTCTATGACACAAATTACATGTCTACACAAGCCAGTGACCTAATTTAAACCATGTAACCCTGACCAGGCAGTTACTAAGGATGAATGAATGGATGCTGTATAGGGCAAAAGTGATTATTTGTTTTTTGTTTAGTGCACCTGCTATGAATATATGTATTTGTTTAGAAGTCAGATCTGTTTAATCCACATAATGTTTGGATTTCACGCTTCATAACAAAGCTCACACCTGATACCAATACTCGGTCCAGTAAACCAATCAAAATTCATGAGAATTTGTACGAAATCTCAGCGACGACAAAAATAAAATGTTAAAATTAGATTGGTCAAGGGGTATTGATTAATTTTCAATTAATTAACAGAAGTTCTGACAATAGTGCAGGCTGTAATGCAAATGAAGGGGTATAACTTTTTGAACAGGAGGATCGTTGTAAATTGTTATTATTTGGTCTGGGAAACATGTTTATGTAGATTCTTACGTAGATAACCCTGAAGGGCAGTAATAAATGAAACAAATAAAATCTTAAAACAAAATAATACATCTCCCTGGGTCTTAATGTATCGTGTTGCCTTCTTGTGCATCAGTGAATGTTTGCACCTTTTCTAACAGTGGTGTTCCTCAGTTGTCCTCGGTCTGAAAAGATGTGAAAAGTGTCACATCCTATATTCACTGTTGGAAAGGGGTCAAATATGCAGAAGATGCTGGAAAAGCATAGATTGTGCAGGACCTGGAGGAGTTTTCCGAAGAACAGTGGGCAGTTTAACTGCTCAGGACAAACAAGAGACTCATGAACAACTATCACAAAACTTCAAAACGTTGATCATCCACGTAACAACGCACAGTATTAAGAATTGAGGGGATGTAAACTTTTGAACTGTTTCGTTTGTGTACAGTCAGTAATCATTGTGTCTTGTGAACTAGATGTAGACAGCTGTTATGTGAAATAGTTTATTCAGGTTAGCAACGAAATGCAATTTTTATGATCCCTCTGATTGTTTTTTAATTTAATTATTCACATTTTCTGCAAGACCTCAACTGTATTGCACCGCTGTTGCACATTCACATCTAAAACAAAGAGTAACAAATGCAAGAAAGAGACACATTACCTCACGAATTAGCATGTCTGTGAAAATTGAATAGTCAGACATCCCGAACAGATACTGTGTGGTCAGATCAGACTACTGCAAAAGTTAATAATTTGTGTACATCAGCCACGCAATCCTTAACACAAATCTCTTCCTTTTTGTCAGAGTTCACTGATTCCAGCTTGATTGTAAAGCTCATATGTTATCTCTCTGGGTCAAAACATAATGACAACCTCTAGAATTTGACGGCCGCTGACATTCATTCACATACCACCAAATACCATGAATTCTCCTACTTGCTAGACATTATTATAAGGAATTATCTTGCTAAACTAGTGCATGAGTGTGAAAGAGTAATTCCTCAAATTCTGTGGACGATATAAGCAGCTCATAGAATTGGTTTGTGCTATGTGGATATTGAACACACGCTTCATGAATACTTGTGCTTAAGAATCTGTGTTTCAGTATCTACTGAAGCCTCATAAATGTAAAATTATGCACATATTAGAGGAGTATTCTCGAGAGTCAGAAGACCACAGACTGTGTCAATATTAATGCACCACTAGACAAGAGAAAAAAAGAGGAAACAGTCAAGCCAAAGTGCTGGTGCCAAACTCTCTCTCTCTCTCTTTCTTTCTCTCTCTCCCCCCGGTTAAAGACCCTCACGTTGAAACAAAGTCCCGCTCAGAATTTCAGAAATCCTTTTTCTTGTTTCGTTTTCTTGTCACCAACAATGGACCTTTTCACTGTCAATGGACAATTACATAACCTGATCCTGAATGAGGCCATGCATGTAACTAAACACACACACATTCATTCTCTCTCTCTCTCTCTCTCTCTCTCTCTCTCACACACACACACACACACAGCTAAGTTTTACTGCAAAAATTATGTTTGACAGCTCTTTCAGTAATGACGGTTGTGTGAACAAAAATGACACAAACGTTGCCATAAAATTGGCCAAATGATAAGAAAATGAGAGTCTTTCATGAGAGATTACGCTGAAACAAATTCTGCAAGTTTATTAAAGGCTTGTCACATTCATCCACACATATACATGTATATCATATATCTAAAAAATGTAGAGAGATATAATGTAAAGACACAAGAAGAAAATCCTTGATGCACACAAAAGAACTCACTGTATTTGTTGGAGAGGTAGATGGAGAGGAGTCTGGTGTTATCAGGTTGAGAATAATTTCCATTGGAGAAATCATTGAGACAGGTCTGGAGAGTTGTTCAGGAGCACCAAGCCTGTTCGTTCTAAAAGCTAAGCTTTGATGACGCTACTACTTGGTCACTATACTATAGAATAGAAGTGCAACTGCCGGAAAGAGTTCCAGCGAACTTGAATAGGAGTCTGAAGTTCAAAACTCCTCTCCCCTGGGTTTAAATCCTTAAAACCACAGAAGCAGCTGAATCCATTTAGGAAAGACCTACAGTAAGATGAAAAGATTAACACAAAGTGGTCCGAGTTCAAAGCTAGAGATATAAAAGAATAAAATAGCTTGACATTTCCACAGCTTTCCGGTAAGAAAGAAAGAACAGAACAGAAACTGAGAGCACGAGAAAGGGCGCAACTTTTTTTTTTTTCCCACCCCTGGTGTGATTGCTTAGACAGCAAGACCATGGTTTTGGCCAGCAGAAGTGGTATCCATTTGCCTCGCAGAGCTTAGAATGCACAGCCAATGTGTGTGTGTCCTGCAAACCTAAACCAATCAGTGAACACAGTGGCCTCTGTAAACCAATCAACACCAACAATCAGTGGGATCCGAGCTAGTGACTGGCTATTATCCAAAGTGCAATCAATGGGCTAATGAGATATGCAGCAAAGAACCCAAAGACCATTGGTCATACCTTACAAGATGTAAAGGCACAACAACTAGCCAGAAAGGAATGAAAAGTAAATATAAAACAGCACACTCAATCTCATTAAACCATGGCAAGATGATAGTGGGGGGCAAGTACCAGAATCTTCTCAATGGAAAGGAATGAAAAGGGGAGGAAATAGAGTGCGGTGAGGGAATGTGTGTGTGCGTGAGAGAGAGAGAGAGAGAGAGAGAGAGCGAGAGAGAGAGAGAGAGAGCTGAAAAATGGATTACATAAGACTAGCCTCCATTCATTTGAATTAACTAGCAAACTAGCAGCTCTGACTGTAGTGCTGGTTGTAATTCAAATCACAGGTTTGTATTAATGCGCTCGTTGTAAAGAACAAGTGTTGTTCTTTAACAAAGTAAAATGTTGACATCTTGCAGCTTTCTGGAAGTTTGTAACAGTCTATACTTTTCTTTTTTTTGTAACAGTTTTAAGCACAGCACCTCACTTGAACGGCTAGCCTTCTTAAAACAAAATGAACATACATTGCTTGGATAAATGATTATAGGCACGCTTGGTTTTTTTTTTTTTTAAACCAGACTACCATGATTGCATGGCATCATGAAAATGTCAGTGGTACAGAATCTATAACATGGTGTAATAACTGAAAATTTGAATTGAATTTTAGATTCAGATACAGTCATATACTGAAGAAGAAAAAAAACCCCAATACAGTAAAAGGTAATGTGTGTGAATGTACCACCACTGGGTCAAGCATGTTCAAGCAAGGATGCATGCACGAGTGCTGACTAATACTAGTCATATGAGAACAATGCTGATGATCTCATTGTCATGATGACATCAGTGCTGTCACTTGACAGACAAAGACACAAACATGCTTTGCCCTTGAAACATATATACCTCCGCCATACTAAGACTAAAAGCTCCCCAAGGAGAAAAAAGATAACATTACTCATCCTGAGGCTGTATGTATATTCAATGCATTTCATATCACACTCGAATAAACACACGTTATTTTTTTTAAATAAATCAAATATAATATTACGCAGACTGTTTTTAGATGGGTATTTTTTTACATGCTCTATATTTTCTTATTCTACTGGCTGATAAAAGTAGTAGAACACATAAAAGTAGTAGAAGTGCTACACTTACACCTACATCTAAATATAACTCAAACCTTAACCTCAGTAACCAAAAGGAGAAGTTTGGATGCTTTATGTCAGTAAAAGCACATGGGGACTAGCCAAATGTTCCTCAAAACTGTCAAATCATTCTTATCCTTCTTGGTACCCACCAAGATATAAAAACCTGTGCGTGCGCACGCGCACACACACACACACACACTGAAACAAAGCCAAAGCTGGCCTTTTGTACTCTAAAACAATCAATGGACTCATTAAAACTTATATAAAGTTGGACTCAGTGGACCAAATCAATCTAAATGGGAATGAATGGAATTTTAGCTCGCTCACTCTGCCAACATTGTTTACACAAGCACTTAAATCTTCCGGACTGGGCTCGTTTACCAATTAGAAGAAGTGCTTATGTGCTTAATCTTTCCTGGTGTTTATCTTTATAACATATCTATGCTCATACACGCTCAAATGCTTCTACTATGATGGGTTAGAGTCATGCATTTGGCACAGCATTGCACTGTGAAAAATTAAAGGGGGGAAAAAAGGTGTTGGCCACCATGAGTCATCAGAACAGCTTCAATGTGGCTTGACATAGTCTCTGGAACTGTCCTGGAGCGAGGAACACCAACCATTCTTCCAAGAGATATTCACTCAGTTGGTAGTTTGACGATGGTGTTAGAGAGCGCTGTCTATTCGACAGGTTGAGTTCTGGTAACATTACGGTCCTAGCATATGCTTTACACCATTTCCATCCTCATCTAACCATTCAGTGAGCCCTCATGCCGTGTAGATGGGGGCGGAGTCATCCTGGGACAGACCATTCATATCAGTGAAGAAAGGTTTCAATAGGATAAAAGGCGATCAGTCAGAAAAACGCAGTGATTTGTTGTGACCCTTTCCTCTAACTGGACAAGTAGACTCAAACCATAATGATAATGAGTCTTTATTGGTCACATATACATATGCACAATGAAATTATTTTCTTCGCATACCCCAGCATGTTAGGAGGTTTGGGTCAGAGCGCAGGGTCAGTTATGATACAGAACTCCTGGACCAAAGATAGTGAAGGGCCTTGCTCAAGGGCCCAACAGTGGCAGCTTGGCAGTGCTGGGGTTTTAACCCCCGACCTTCCGGTCAGTAACCCAGAGCCTTAACCGTCAAACCACCACTGCCCCCTATGCATCAATTCATTCACCCGTCTGGATTTTCGCTTTATTTTGGTGCTCAAGAAATGAGCATACTTATTAGATAGGATTTGAGCTTCAAGCAGGAAAAGGACCCAACAAAATAATTTAGTAGCTCGTCAGTTGTGACAAATTATCATTTTAACATGTCAATAGGTTTGTTCAGTGCGGCTCAGGATTTGTCGCTGATAACCAGATAAGCTTCTTTTCAACTCTGTTTTGTCCACTGGCTAATCACATGTGTTTAGGTCTTAGATATGAAGAAGCATGGACATTTGTCCACACCCAGTTGAAATGTTTTAAAAGAATCTGTTGTTGTAAGAAGGGAAGTTTCTTCATGCTCTATATTTCATACTGTTGTTTGAAAGGGCAGTGAAATCAGGATAATGAGGAAGGTGTGTGGAGAGGCATGGAGGAAGAAAGGAGCGGGGAAAGGAAGAAAAACAAACAAAGACAGAAAACGTAAAACCAAGTGATGCTTGCTTGGAAGTTGAATTTGTATTATGATAACCTGGCAACCCAGCATCAACAGTCTTTGGTATATCTAAGCATCTGATCACAACTATATGTTCATGGAGGATGACGTTAAATGACACACTCAATCAGGAGTGAAAGTATTTTTTTGATGACCTGATAGGTGTTTTAATAAGTGTTTTGAACGCATGTCAAAAGCACGAAAGCAAAAGTATAGCATAAAGGCTAATAAAAGAGCTACATCCCAGCTGAATAACACTATTACTGGTTCCAAAAAAGTGCCTTGCTAAACACATGTTGCAATGACAGCAGGGCAGATTGAAACAACCTAGAGAAATTGATGTTATCTGGTTAAAAGCATTTGTGTCATCAGTGAAAATTTTGTGGCAGGACTGGGATTTCTGGCAAACAATGCAAGTTTAGTGAGCGAAACAAAACGTGCAGCTCCACAGACCATAGACTCACTGATTAAACAGTCAGAACATGTTAATAATGATGTAAAGACACGATACTCGCATCACTTAACACCACAGCAGAAAGGCGGCAACGTCACATTTCTAAAGGAAATGCATCTGAATGTGTGTGAGGGCATGTACGTGGGTATGTGTGTGTTTGTGTACATACCATGTTCTATTCACAAGAACAGAAAACAGGAAAAGACAAGCCATAATAGACAGGAAAGGACTATCAATTATCATGGCCTTCATCACTCTGCCCAAAGTATGTCCGGCTGGTAGCCATGCCAAGCAACACTTGCCCTTTAGTGGAGTTGCTGTACTCAGTTGCTTAACACTTACGCAGCAGTAACTCAACCATGATTTGCTAACATCCCTTTTTGGGGCAAAGGGAGTGAGAGTGCGAACTTCTTTAGATTGTGTGTTGCTTTAAACAGATGCCGCCTTCTTTATCACAGATGTTCCAAATCTCCCACTAGATGGAGACAGGCGAGATACAGTTTGCACAAGGTGTGTGAGAGGGAGTGACAGAGAGACAGAAAGAGAGAAAAAAACGAGAGAGAGAGAGAGAGCGAAAGAGAGAGAGACATTTATCTGGGCCACTGGGACAAAACTGAACTGTCTATGGCCCTAATGTATTATTCATAGCTCACATGTGCATGTGAGATTAGGCTTAGATGTGGGTGTAGGTTTGTGTGTGATAGAAAGGCAGAGGAGATTGTGTGGGACAAACGAGCTGGTGTTTCCTGTTATATCTTTTCTTTTGGTCTCTCAGGGGATATGCGGATCCTAGTCAGCCTTGAACATTCATGCCACACACACGCACGCACGCGCAGGTTAAAAATAGAGGCGGAAGAGAGATGGAATTTGTGTTAAGTTTCTCCCATTATTATAATAAGTAATAAGATATTTTACACCTTAATACACATACAGTGATCTCCACTAATATTGGCACCTGTTGTAAATATGAGCAAATTTGATCTTTTGTTTAAAACATTTACAAAAATACTCAAATAAACAGGTTTATTGAAACAATATTTGTTAAATATAGATGTGCAACAATTATTGGCACCCTTTTGGTCAATACTTTGTGCTACCTCAATTTTGCCAAGATAACCGCTCTGAGTCGTCTTCTATAATGCCTGATGAGGTTGGAGAATACATGGCAAGGTATCTGAGACTATTCCTCCATACAGAATCTCTCCAGATCCTTCAGATTTCGAGGGCCATGCTGGTGGACTCTCCTCTTGTTAATATCATTAAAAACAGAATCCAATTTATACATTTTAAAACTAAAACAGGCAGAATTAAAAGGCACCCATGTGGGCAGCTTATTGGGCCGGCTCTACTGAAAGTAAACATGCTTATTCACTGGATTTGATTAAAGCAAACACAACACACACACACACACACACACACACACACACACACACACACGCATGTATTTGCATTCAAACACTAACTGGCCTGGATATGGGCGTCAACCTAAATGAATAATTAAGTCATGAATATTCACTAGACATGCTGATTAAACAGTCTGAGGGTGATCAAACGGATAACACATACAGTCTCTCTCACACACACACACACACAAAACTGAAATTTAGGCAGGTGTGAGCATACACACATTGTAATGAGACAAAGTGAATTCACATAGCAAACAAGAACCAAAGGTGAAGGTTCGTACATGGACGACCGTCATACATCAGGGATTTTTTGCTACACTTATAAAAGACATGTCCCCTTATAGTAACTGTTTGAGCTTTTTCAGTGGTTTAAAAAAATTGTCATCATATCTAGCACAATATGGCATGCAACATTAGTCCTAAAAATTGTCTCTGGCTTGTTAGAAGTTCAAGAAGTTCAAGAAGTTCAAGCGCATTAAATATCCCAAATCGTTACATTTATTGAAGGAGTCTCTGGTGGCAGCGCTTTGTAACTGTTTCCCACCGTGTGAAAATCTTCAGAGGAGAGAAGTTTGTACTTCCTCAATAAAATAACAAGTATCGTTTTTTTTTTTTTTGTGTGGTTTTTTTTCTGGTCTTATTAACTTCAAGAGCGAGAAGAGAGGGCATGACTGTTCACACTTGCCAGATCACTAGTGATAACCGGAAATAATACGTCTTGCGGATGTTCCACAACATAAATCAAACATAAATAATGGGTGTCTGAAAACTCTCCAATCACAGGGGACTACATATGTTTGTCAGCACTACGTTGGTCGAGCGGTCAGTGGATGGTCAGTGGATGGTCAGTGGATGGTCAGTGGATGGTCAGTGGATGTTTGTGGATGTCTGCAACACTTCCAACATTTTTTAATTAGTTTATATGTTTGGCAACAGTGTCGTTTGTGACGTGCTCGTTGGGTTTCCTTTTAAAGTCTATTGCGACCTTGCGACAGCTTCCCGATCCAGCTAAGAGAATTGATTGCAATACAGTGCCTTGCGAAAGTATTCGGCCCCCTTGAACTGTTTGACCTTTTGCCACATTTCAGGCCTCAAACATAAAGATATAAAACTGTAATTT
>JAFFST010054808.1:39388-56860 GCA_022414735.1 Noturus placidus | reverse complement strand
GTGGCTAAGTGCAATTCACATCGATAATGGTTTTACTACACTCTGGTATTGGACCCTGGTATTACTGTTTTGATGTATAGGGGTGGATAAAGGGATATGTGCAATGTAAAGTATATACATGTTTGTATTATGTATGGAAATGTTGTCTATATATGTTATTGGTGTTCACCGTAGCCAAATGCAACATTGTTGCCCAAGACAAATTTCCCTCACGGGACAATAAAGTTTAACTAACTAACTAACTAAAAAAAAGGGTATCTTAGAGAGGCAGAATTTCTCAGAAGTAAATATGAGATGGTATCTGGATAGAAGCACATGTTGCTCTAAAACCTAATGAGGTACATTTCCTCAGTTTAAACATTTGATATGTTTTCTATGTTCTATTGTGAAAAACATATGGGTTCTGTTTTTATTTACATTTAAAACAGCATCCCAACTTTTTTGGAATTGGGGTTGTATTAAATGACTAAACCATCTGGTCTGATATCTAGTGTGCAAATTTTGAATATGTGGTATGAGCGAGTTGGTTATGAATAAGATAGTTCCCTTTTTATTCAACTTTTCCCATTCTTATTTCCGCCCTCTTCCCAACTCTGTATGCACTCAGCAGCTCATCAGTTCCTAGCCATAACATTTTTCAGTTTTACTATGGCGTCTCATTTCTTTGGTACACTGTTTACCTCCACTTTCTTTGCTCTCGCTTTTATCTTTGTGAAAAGGTGTCATCTCCATCTCTACAGAGACAACATCTTCCTATAGTTTCCATCTCCACATCGTCTTCCATCTCTATTTGTTTCTGACCCCTTTTTCAGTGGTAAGTGTGCTCAAGTGTGTTTTGTATGATCTCTCAGATCGTGCTCGAGGATAAACAAGTGCGTCATTCCGAGGTGCTGGGCCTGAAAAAAGCTGCAAAAGATACTCACAAAAACCACCAGGAAAGGACAGAAATGGAGACATTAACAACTGCTTAGCAGCTTAAAAAAAGAAACACACATTGCAGTGAAAAATCGAATGAGTTGATGACAAACAGCCCCCTCATCTCATCTGTTCCCTGACATACACATCTACACACTGGCACACTTGGAAGCCATATCCATAGTAACACTCCAACAGGCTGTTTTTCTGTCCCACATTGAAGAAAGATAATGGAAAACATTAGTGTGAGTGGATGTTTCTCAATCTCCTTCTATGCTCAGCTCACACACACACACACACACACACCCCACATGCACACACTCCCCATGGCTCACGCCAATTACACTTGCCCGTCTGGCCACAGCGTGTTAATGGAGAATAGGCGCACACACAGGATCTGTGACCAGGCCATCCACTCAGAAAAGCCTGAGGACTCTAAGAGTTCTCTCTTTCGATCTTATACACACACACACACACACACACACACACACACACACACACACACACATTCACACACAAATTAAACAAATATTCAATGACGCATATCAAAATCGCACACTCTCGGATACTACTTGAGAAAAGATGAAGTAGAGTACAAAGTACAATAGTTAATTAAAGTAGAGCTAGGGATACACATAACCGCATTGAGAGTGTCCCATACCAATAATAGAGTATCACACTCATGAATGCATGTACACACACCAAAGCAAAGATACACAAAAGTGAAACCTGTCTGCAAGTACATTCACAACACCTTTGACCTGTTGTAAAAGCAACCGTTTTTGATTTGAGAGCTTAAAAGATGCATTTGCTCAATCTTCAAGGAGAGAGAGAGAGAGAGACGGAGAAGGAGAGAGCAGATACATAACCAGCAGGATAAGTAGGAAGGTAAAAGGACAGGCAAGGAAGACTGCCGATGCTGTCTCCTAGGGTGCCATCAATATGGAAGCAGCAATTAAAGCCGAGTAAACTCGTCTCTGAAGAGAACACACAGACATACTGCTGGGTTCTTTTTTTAGCACCATTTTATTTTCTGGCAAAGGGTTATTGTTTTGTCTTGATGGCTTATTAACAAAGGAGAGGCTAATAATTATGCATAATAATAAGCCTGCTGATAAAACGCATGCGTGTACTCAAACACACACACACACACACACACACACACACACACACACATTTATTGAAAATTGAAAATCCACTGGGAGAATAGAAAAGAACCTGTTTCCAAAACACCATACTTTATGTCTAGTAATATTTATTATCTGCCATTAATACAATTACACATATTACACATGTTAATGTCCTTGAAGTTAGATGTCATTAGATAGCAATAAATAAGTATTTCAGTAGATTTTTCGAAAACCTTTCAGGCGGATACTTCCAATTCATGGTAGAACCTGTAAGTTTCTTGATAGGTGTTCCTCAGGGAGCTCTTCGTTGCCACTGTCACCACTGGCTTGTTCAGGGATCTTGATCTACATCTGAATTTCTGTTGGTAACAGTTCTATACAAGCTCCCGAGTCGTGACAGAGAAATAGGATGGTATATTCTTTCCCCTGTCAATCACAAGGACACCCACCTCACTGTTTAAAAAACACACAGTGTTGGTTCCCTGTTCCTCACAACAGTATTAAAATATGACCAGAGTAAATCAGACGATCACAGTTAAGTAAGTCATGAAGAAATCCAGAAGTTTCCAAAGGGTTTGCAAATATTTTCTCACACAGCTCCAGACAGCTCCCTGTTATTTGCTTCATTTTGTTTGCTCTCTAGATCAGTATTCAGCATGTGCTAAGTGCAGTCATAGATTGAAAAGATCAGGACCTCCTCGTACTGGGCTGAGGTGACACTGTCATGGTGGTCAGCATGCTAATTAGGCTATTTGTTGTGCTAAGCAGCTAGAGTGATGGAATCTCCCAGAATCAATGCTGATGCTGTAGACAGACGCGTCCTAATTAAATATTGCTGTCACCTAGGCAATGTTGATAGCTTTCTGATAGAAATCCTGTGAGGTCCTGTGAGATATAGTGTATAAATATGCACACAGAACCTCACAGGATTTCCATCAAAGAGACCCGAACAGCCATAACATTAAAACCACTGACAGGTGAAGTAAATAACATTGATTATCTTATTACAATGCCACCTGTAAAATGGTGAGATATATTAGGTAGCAAGTGAACAATGGGTTCTCAAAGTTTATGTGTTGGAAGCAGGAAAAATGGGCAAGCATATGTATGTGAGCGACTTTGACAAGGACATATTGTGAAAGCTGGACGGCAGGTCTTGTTGGGTGTTCCCAGTATGCAGTGGTTATTACCTACCAAATGTGGTCAATGAAAGGACAGCTGGTAAACTGGCGACAGGGTCATGGGTGCCAAAGACTCATTGATGTGTGTGGGGAGTGAAGGTTAGCCCGTCTGGTCCGATCCGATCCAAGAGTTACTGTAGCACAAACTGCTGAAAAAGTTAATGGTGGCTGTAATTGAAAGATATGAGAACACATGGTGCATTCCAACTTGTTGCATATGGGGCTGCCTAGCTGCAGAATTCAGAGTGCCCATACTGACTCCTGTTCACTGCCGAAAGAAGCCTACAGTAGGCATGCGAGCATCAGAACTGGATCATGGAGTTCTGGTTAAGCATGTGAGCAAGAGGGCATGTGTGAAGGAGCTCCTCAGCATTTTATCGTTTAATTCTGCTTTTCAGGTAACCTGTATGTTTTCTGTCTTTTCAAAGGCATTTAGTGCCTTCGTGTTCAATTACTTGGTTTACAATTATAACCAGATAGGAGTCATGGCGTCAGAAAGACAACGGAAAAATAAATCTACACCGAGCATGGTGAGTCATGGCGACAAGCTACCTCTGGACCTGGAAAATCTCCACGCTACTCTAGTCATGGAACTAACATCTACCATTGTGGTACAGGTGAAAGCAGCTATCGACTCAGCTCTAGCCCCAGTTGTGGCATCTTTTGAAAGTTTTAAATCAGGCATTGAGTAACAAGGACGGCGTATTGACGAGCTTGAGCAGCTCCTGAGTGATTACAGTGACCGCATTGTCGCACTGGAACAGACGATGCTACAGCTATCATCAGCTAACAAACAACTCACCGATAAAGTGGACGACCTGGACTCCCGGTCACGGCGCTGCAATCTCTGGGTCATCGATATTCCGGAGCGAGAAGAAGGGAGCAATCCGGTCACGTTTATGTTTCAATTTTGCCAGGATGTCCTTGTATAGGAAGTCTTTCTAACTGCTGGATAGAGCTCACCGTATCGGCCCCATGCCCTCGGAGGAGCAGTGAGAGAAACAGAGGCCCAGAGTGATGATTGTGCGCTTTCACTACTTTCACCACAGAGAAAAAGTTATTCGACGCGGGAATTGGGATCAACTTTTTCATCAGGGCCGCAAGGTATTCATCTTTCCTTACTTCAGCTCAAGCGTTGCTAAGAGAAGGGCGGCCTTCTCTGCAGTGAGAAACAGCTTGCAGGAGAGAAATGTGCGGTTTTCTCTCAGATACCCTGCTCACCTTCGGATAGACTTCAGTGATGAGAGGCTGCAATTTGACTCTCCCCAAAAAGCACAACTATGGTTTAATGAACAGTTTCCTCCATCTTAATCTGTCTACATGACAGTTAACCGATTTATTAATTCCTGTCATGTGAGTGTAAAACTGTGCGGGTGTGGGCAACTATATCAGTTTCCATGTAAGTCTATAGGTTGCCTGTGATATATGGTAATTGTGGCACCCTTTATGCTCGGGAGGGACTTCACACAACAAGAATAGGTACGGGTTACAGGTTCCGGATGTTCCAGTGTAGGGTTGTAGGGTTCTGCCTCCATTGTTTGGGAATGGAGAGAAAACTTCAGAGTTCAGAGTAGCGTGGTGTGCTGTGTGTGTGTGTGTGTGTGCTGTGTGTGTGTGGGGGGGGGGGTGTGCTGTGTTGTGTGTGGGGTTTCTTTTGCCCTTTTTTTTGTATTTATTTATTCATGTATTTATTTATTACTACCCCCCCCCACCCCCATTGATATCAACCTCTTTGTACTCCATTCTGCACTAATCTAAATTGATGGAAAAGACCCAAAGCTCGTTCACATTCCTAAGTTTGGAATGTGAAAGGTCTGAACGGTCCCATTAAAAGATCCAAGATTTTGACACATTTAAAACTACAAAAAGCTGACGTTGTATTTCTTCAGGAAACCCATCTCCGTCTCAGGGATCAACACAGACTCCAAGCTCGCTGGACATCGTATATGTTCCACCCCGATTTTGATTCCTGGTCCAGGGGAGTTTCTGTTCTGATAAGTAAGACTGTGCCCTTTTCTTTTGATAATGTTATTTCTGATGTAAATGGTAGGTTTGTGATTGTGGAAGGGAAAATTTCACAGACGCCAGTAGTTTTGGTGAATGTATATGCCCCAAATTTTGATAATGCTACTTTTGCTCAGAATTTGTTGTCAAAAATTCCTGCTTTGAACATACATCCATTGATATTTGGGGGAGATTTAAACTCGCCCAATTTTTCAGTTTTTTATTTGTTGAAAAAGTTTGAAATATCCAATAAATTTCGTTCCACTTCATGATTGTGTCCCACCTGTTGTTGATTCTTCACAAAAAATTAGTTTTATATCTTTATGTTTGAGGCCTGAACTGTGGCAAAAGGTCGAACAGTTCAAGGGGGACGGATACTTTCGCAAGACACTGTATCTGATAATATTTGAGCCATTGATGACCAATATGCACTCAACCCGACCCCTGAGCTGCATAAGCAGAGGCTTAATTTGCAGGTGGAGTTTGATTTGTTATCGACATGTGAGGCTGTTGTTACATACGCGTGGTAATTATTATGAATATGGGGATAAGGTTGGTCGGTTGTTGGCTCTCCACCTGCGTAGCCGAGCGGCTTCACGCTCTATTACTCAGATTATGCAGTCCGGTGGTTAACCTCAGATCCTATAGAAATTAATTAAACTTTTAAAAGTCTTTACTCTTCTTTATACACAGCTGGAGCTCCTGACAATTCAGGTAACATGGAACATTTTCTTAGAAATATTGATTTTCTCAACGTTGACCCTTTGTTGGCATCTGAACCCATTAACTCAATCAATTCACCTGGCCTGGACGGGTTTCCTTCTGAATTTTATAAGAAATTCCATGTTGCATTGGCCCCATTACTTCTGGCTGTATTCGAAGAATCCTTAGAACTAGGTATGCTGCCACAAACATTGAGACAAGCAAATATAACTCTATTGCTTAAAGATGGGAAGGACCCAACATTATGTAATTCATACATGTAATTTTAGCCAAACTTTTGGCCTCTCGTCTGGTAGGGATTCTCCCTAATATTATTTCTGAGGAGCCAACCGGATATGTAAAATGACGGCATTCCTTTTCTAATATTCGTACTCTAATTAATATTTTGTATTCAAAACAGAACAGCGACTCCTCTGAAGTAGTCGTCTCTTTGGACGCAGAGAAGGCGTTTGATAGGATCGAATGGGAATATCTTTTTATAGTGCTAAAGAGGTTCGGCTTTGGGGAAGGACTGATATCATGGATCCGTTTATTATATGTGGAACCGCAGGCTTCCATATATACCAACGATGCTAAATCTGACCATTTTACTTTGTCACGGGGTACGCGCCAGGGATGTCCTCTGTCTCCGTTACTTTTTGCCATAGCGATTGAGCCTCTCTCAATCATGCTTAGAACTCTTCCTGTATTTCAGTGTATAATTCGCAAAGGAAATGAACATAGACTAGCCCTATATGCTGACGACTTACTACTTTATGTTACAGATCTAATTGCATCTATTCCAGAGATAATACGCGTATTAAATGACTTTGGGAAATTTTCCTGGTATAAACTGAACCTACAAAAGAGTGAATGTTTACCCATAAACTAATGTGGCCAAAGGATAAAACAGACTGAAATACTTTTCACTTGGAAGATTCAAAATTCACATATCTCTGAGTTAATGTCACCCGTTCCTATTCTGCATTAATGGCGGGGAATTTCACACCCTTCATTTCATACATGAAGTCAGCCTTTCAAAGATGGGCAGCTCTACCACTATCCCCTCTTGGTAGAATAAACACTGTAAAAATGAACATTCTTCCAAAATTCAAAATTCAAAACTCTTTCAATCCATCCCTTTGTTTTTAACCAAATCTTTCTTTAAGAATATAGACAAATTAATCTCATCTTTCATCTGGGCAGGAAAAACTCCCAGGCTTTCCAAATCTTCACTTCAGAGGAGTTGACTGAGTGGTGGCCTTTCTTTGCCCAATGTCATGTATTATCATTGGACGGCTAATATTCAGAAACTGGTGCTCTGGGTGCAGGCCCCCTCTCTTCCATGGTGCCACTTAGAAGCACAGTCTTGTATTTCAACCTCCCTCCCTGCTCTGGTGTTCTCCTCCCTTCTTATTGCCCTTTTACAGTACACGGAAAGTCCAATAGTATGTACCTCTCTAATAATTTTCTATCAGTTTTGCTGTCATTTTAAATCTGTCTTGGCCTCAACCATGGCACCTATATGCAATAACCACCTCTTTCCCCCTCCTTTATAGATTCCACATTCTCTTTGTGGGAAAAGAAGGGTCTGAAATGCTTTGAGGATCTTTTCATTAATAATGTGTTTGCAAACATTTCTGAATTATCCTCGTCATTCAGCCTGCCTTCGTCTCACCTATTTTGTTTCTCTCGAATTAGGCACAGTGTCTCCTCCCTATTCACTGGGTTTCCCTCGTTACCTACAAAGTCTGCATGGGAAGAGGTGTTCAAGCTGAGTCCTCATAAGAGGGGCTTTATGTCACAGATATATGCAACGATCTGGTCACAGGACCATTCTTACAATATCAAAACCATTAGTGCCTGGGAGGAGGAATTGGGTCTGGAGCTCGAGGATGATTACTGGGGCAGAGTGTTAGATAATATACGGACCACCACGTCCTGCGCTAGACTTAGTTTCATACAATTTAAAGTGGTCCACAGAGCTCACCTCTCTAGGAGTAAACTATCTAAAATATATCCCAATGTTCCTGATGTGTGAAAAATACAAACTTTCACACTGTAACCTGAGTCAAATGTTTGCACTCTGTCCCAAACTGCAGAACTTTTGGAACTCTTTTTTTTGGGACTATGTCCGACGTTCTTAAAATCAAATTGGATGTCTGTCCTTTAATTGCCATCTTTGGATTTTCATCTCAGCATCAGCCTCTGAACCATAAACAAGCTAGTGTTGTGGCTTTTGCATCGTTACTTGCTTGAATATTGATATTATCGTTACTTGCTCGAATATTGATACAGAATATTGTTGTTTTGGACCTCTCCACAACCCCCCTCTATAGCAGTCTGGCTTGAATGTTTGTTTATAATTGTTTTTTTTTATTATTATTTAATTTATATTCCACCTTTCTTTTGGTTTTGGCTGTGGTTGATTTGTCAGGGTTGTTGGGTGTGGTGTTATGATGTGTAAAATGCAAATTTCCAATAAAAATTCTATAATAATAATAATAATAAAAAAGACCTGGTCCATGGAACAACAGAAGAAGGTGGCCTGGTCTAATAAACCACATTTTCTTTTACATCATGTGGATAGCTGGGTGTGTGTGCGTCGCTTACTTGGGGAAGAGATGGCACCAGGATGTACTATGGGAAGAAGGAAAGTCGGCAGAGGCAGTGTTCTGCTGGGAAACCTTTAGTCCTGGCATTCATATGGATGTTACTTTGTCACCTACCTAAACATTGCTGCAGAACAAGTACACCTCTTCATGACAACACTATTGACTAATGGCAGTGGCATCTTTCAGCAGATTAATCCACCCTGATGCACTGCAAAAATTATTCAGGAATGGTTTGAAGTACATGACAAAGAGTTCAGGGTTTTCCTAATTCCCTAGATCTCAAGCATCTGTGGGCTGTGCTGGGCAAATAAGTCCAATCCATGAAGGCCCTTATAGTTCTTATAGTCAGCTGCTAATGTCTTGGTGCCAGAAAAACACAAAATAAAACATAAAACAAAGGCAAACTAAGTAAACACGTAATACAGTTTTTACACATAATTAAATAGATTTTTTTTATCCTTGGAGAGCTCATGTGAAAAACTGATTGCCCCTTTAAACTTAAAATCTGTTTGTGCCACTTTTAGCAGCAATAACTGCAACCAAACGCAGACTAGGACTTACTCCTTTGATTTGGATCATTGTCTTGCTGCATAATCCAGTTGCGTTTGAGTTTCAATTTACACATTGAAGAATGGACATTCTCATTTAGGATTTTCTGGTAGAAAGCAGAATTCATGTTTCTGTCAATTATTGTAAGTTGCCCAGGCCCTGAAGCAGCAAAGAATCCCCCCAGCATCACACTGCCACCACCATGCTTGACCGCAGATATGATGTTCTTTTTGTGGAATTCGGTGTTTGGCTTACTCCAGATGTAAAGGGACCCCTGTCTTCCAAACAGTTCCACTTTCGTCTCATCAGTCCACAGAACATTCTCCCAAAAGGTTTGAGGATCATCAAGGTGTGCTTTGAAAAAATTCAGAGGTGCCTTAATGTTCTTCTGGGTTAGCAGTAATTTTTGCTTTGTCAATCTTCCATGGATGCCATTTTTGCCCAGTAAATATATTTTCACACAGGCCCATTTTGTATTGGTAACATTTTTGCTTAAATAAATAACATTATCATTTAAAAACTGTATTTTGTGTTTATTCAGGTTGCCTTTGTTTTATCTTTTATTAGATTTTATTATCATTTCTGAAACAATTTAGTAGGATATATACAAAAAACCTTTTTCACAGCACTGCATATATTTGAGTACCCTCACTCCATGTTCAATACTTCAATCATTCTTTAAACACTCCTTTATGTCGAAAGTGTTGCAAAATATCAACCATTCTTTAAGAAGAAGAGAAGCTCCTTTGTTGAGGAATGGAAGAAATGGAAATCAATTTTACACTCCACTGAAGAGTTTGCCCTAAAGGCACAGTGATGCTTAAATATTTGGAATGAAAAGGCCATGACAACATTTGTCTTTTAAACTGGTGTTTATGAAACCAGTCCTGAATTTGTTTTCCAGTGAGTATGGGTGCATAATCGTCACACATATTAGACCTTCCTGTGAAATGATTTCATATTCTTTGAGCATTATATGAGCATGAAGGAGGAGGATAAAACCTAATGACTCCCCCAAAATGATCCAGTGGATATTGTGGGCTAGAGATATACTATGGAAGTATACTCTAAACTTAAATATATCTAGATATTTGGAAATGGTTGAAAGGCAAGCATTTTTATGCACCTTTTTGAACTGTGTAACCCTCCAGCTAACAATTTTGAGCAGATAGTTTTCTGAATGTTTCAGTTGTAGGAAAGTTTGGTATCTGGTACTGTGTGTTCAATCTCAGATGTTTTCTTGGTGTGTTTTTTTTTAAGAAACATTGCTGCAACATATTCAATCTCTTACCGACAAGGTACATGGAATAATCACATGCGGGGATCGTACCACAAACACACACCACTGACAACTGCAGTGGTTTTGGTCTTGTCTGTGAGGCAGTTATAATGAAGGTCAAATTCTAACCCTGTATAGGATAAGCAGTAAAGAAAATGGATGGATGGGATGATGGGATATCTAATACTTTTTATTCTTGTTAATTAGTTTTCCTGGCAACGAAAACATAAGACAAGAAAGCACACTGATTCCACTTCCACTTGCCCAGTGATCATGTCCCATAAGGTTCTTAGATCCATTGCTCCTATTCAATTCAATTCAATTTTATTTGTATAGCACTTTTAGTAATGGACATTGTCTCAAAGCAGCTTTACAGAAATATATAAACACACGAGACAGATTTTAAATATGTGAATTTATTCCTAATGAGCAAGCTGGTGGCGATGGTGGCAAGGAAAAACTCCCTAAGATGATATGAGAAAGAAACTTTCAGAGGAAGCAGACTCAGAAGGGAACCCATCCTCATCTGGGTAACAACAGATGGTGTGGAAGTCTACGGAAGTTCATTATGTTTTCATATGAAATCTGTTTTGTTGAACAAATCCACTGTTTACTAAAGGAGACTTGAGTGCAAAATTGTATGTGGTAATGTCAGTCCCAAGGCCATAGCAGCAACCACACATATAGTTCCAGCACCAAGCACAACTGTTCATGTGAAATTGAGGTCCAAAACCATTTCCATGGTACTTCAAGTGGCACCTTCCTCAGCAATCTGCAGGCTGCACCGCTTGGGGTCGTCCTCAGTAGCAGAACATAGCCTCCAGTTGATGAGACACACCTACACACTGTGCACAAATGAGAGAATGGTGTATTGAAAATTCAGTCTTGCTAATAAGAGACTCCACTCTAGACCTTTTTAAATTTTTTACCTTGTTAAGGTGTGCCCTTAATACCAGAAGTTTGTTAAAAAGAAAAAAAAAGGTAATTAGTTATAACTATTACCTTTTAGGTCACTATCAGTTTTGGTCGAATAAACATTAATATCTACTGTATCACACTAGTATTGATCTGGATTAACATTCTGTCTCAGTGCACACTCATATCCATTGCTTTCTACCATTCGATGTGAGAGAGAGAGAGAGAGAGAGAGAGAGAGAGAGAGAGTGAGACAGACAGATAGACAGACAGACGCGAGAGGGGATTTGTAGAGCAGATGACACACATCACGCTTAATTATCCCAGCTGGTGTAAGAGAGACTAAAGCTTGTTAGACTATTGATTTTCTTAAAGTCCTTAAACATTCAGTCCAAAGCTCTCACTCTAGACAATACACCTCGTATTTAATTTCTAAACGCCGAAGAGCAACATAAATGTATTACAAGGATCTATAATCTCTGTAAACCATTAGAAAAATTACAGTAGCTTGGATGAATGTAAATGGAAGGTGGATTACTTAGGCGTTTTCCCTCCACCATAATTAAAATACCATTTAACCTAATGTAAAACAGAGCGATATCCCTGAGGGATACCCCTCTAATTAATATGGATTAAACTGGGGGACATCCTTTGCAGACTAAATATAAACAGATATTGCCACTGTGACCACATGTAATGTTTAAAATTATAGATCCTCTCTATACGTTATAGATTGCAAAATAGTCAAATGTATCTAGTATTCCCTCTTATAAGATTACAATAAACCAAATAAAAGATTATTAAACCTATTTCTAGACTTTTTTTGACTCATTTTAAGCTTGAAATAGACTTGTTCTATTAGATAACTTAAGCACTTATTTCTAGAAATAAACAAATTCCAATAGTAAAAGAAATTTGAACACATGAAATTAGTAATAAATAAATAAATAAGCGTCTAGAAATTTGTTTAATAATCTTATATTTGGTTCATGGCAATCCATGCCATAGGAAATACTAGATACAGTACATTTGACTATATTCAAGAATATTTGTATTGAACCAGGATCAAATAAATATTTCAGATATTTCATGGCTTTCAAAAATACTTTATTTAAGGCATTAGGAAAACAATGTTACTTTATCAGTTATATGGTGTTGGGTGAAAGAATGATATTAACAGACTAACAGTAACATTTTTATTATTAACTAGACTGTTATAAAATTCTATATATTTAGGCATGCTTATTTTAAAATACATAAACCAGAATCCTCCGGGAATTTAAATAGAATAAAATCATTTATTTGAAGGGAGATTATGTTTTCATATCTAACATCTTATACATCAGCCATAACATTAAAACCACCTGTCTAAGATTGTGCAGGTCCCCTTTGTGCCACCAAAACAACTCTGATCCATCAATGCATGGACTCCATGAGACCTCTGAAGGTGTGCTGGGGTATATGACACCAAAACACATCTCACAGATCCTTCATCGGATTGAGATCTGGGGAATTTGGAGGCCAAGTCAACATCTTGAGCTCTTTGTCATGTACCACCTATCAAAACATTCCTGAGCAAGTTTTGCGGTGTAGCAGGGTGAATTATCCTGCCGAAAGCGACCACTGCTATTTTGTTTAGGTATGTGGTATGTGTCAAAGTAACATCTACATGAATGCCAGGACCCAAGTTTCCCAGTAGAACATTGCCCAGAGCATCACTGAGGAACACCCCATAAGACCTGCTTTTTTGAAGATGCTCTGACCCAGTCGTCTAGCCAACACAATATGGCCATTGACAAAGTTGCTCAGATCCTTACACGTGCCCATTTTTTTTTCTGCTTACAATACATCAACTTTGAGAACTGACTGTTCACTTGCTGCCCAATATATCCAACCCCTTGACAGGTGGCACTGTAATGAAATCAATGTTATTCATTTCACTACATCAGTGGTTTTAATGTTATGGCTGACTGATGTTTATTTACAATATGTTGTGCTCTAGAGATATTTTGCATCATTGTAAACCAGTATGTAAACCAGTATGTCTACCAGTACCCCCCCCCCCCCTTCCCCCAACCACAGACACATCTGTAACTATAAGCCCTGACCCCAGTTTTTTTCTTTTCTTTTATGGAAAATATCAACATACTCTGTTGCACAAATTCAATGTGATTTTTGGTCTAAACTGATTCTGCATGGGCCAAAACACCCCATCTCTGCTGCTATGAAAACCTCACATTTCTTCACGTTCAGTGAAATGTAGATACTCACTGAACAACCCACATTAATGTGGTTGACATACACTGTAACTAAAAACGTTTGAACATTATTTTATTATATTCAGTTATTTTATAATAAAAATAATAACATCAATGCTCTAAAATGCCATTTATTGAGTTATTCATTGACCAAGAGAAGTGTTAAGGAAATTAAAAAAAGATATCTTTTAAGTACTTAACAGTATTTCTGATACTGGGGAGCAAGTATGTTGCATTCATTCATCTTTTTTTATTATTAATATTGAATTGTTTTTAATTGGTTTTACTTTTCCTTTATCCTTTATCCTTTATCCGGCCACGAGATAAGAATTTGGGCGGCTGTGGCTCAGTCGGTAGAGCGGGTTGCCCACTAATCCACCAACCGTGGGGTTGGCGGTTCGAATCCCGGCCCGGGTGATCCCATGCCGAAGTGTCCTTGGGCAAGACACTGAACCCTAAGTTGCCCCCAATGGCAAGCTAGCACCTTGCATGCAGCTCTGCTACCATTGGTGTGTGAATGTGATCTCATTAGTAAGTCGCTTGTAAATGTAAAAATGATATTTCTGTAAAGCTGCTTTGAGACAATGTACCATTGTAAAAAAGCGCTATACAAATTGATAAATTATTATTATTATTATATTCTTAAATTGCAGCACCGAGCTACAATTGTAATTAGCTACCCAATAATTGCTGATACAGTACACATCTGGGTCATTCATTTTAACCCCAACATGAATCTGAAATAATAATCAAGCAAAGGAGAAATATGAGAGCTTTTTGTCATATTTATTGTTTTACAGGCAAAAACTTATTTTTTTCACATCTCATTTTCGAGGAAAGAGTAAAATTTGAAAAAAGATGTGCTTGTTTTAAATAAAGACTGCTTGTTTAAACTACATTTGATTCAGAAATAAATGTATACATTTGTTGATATTTATCTCAGATATTTCAACTTTAAGCGTCTATCAAAATGTCTTTAAGACAATGGAAAAAAATATATACAATCTACTGTGTAAATAAAATGATGAGAATTTGAAACAATTAAGTGTTCCAATGACTTGCTGCCTATTTTGCTGTGTGTGTGTGTGTGTGTGTGTGTGTGTGTGGGTGTGTGTGTGTGTGTGTGCGTGTGCGTGCGCGTGCGTGTGCGTGTGTGTGTGTGAGATAACTTTTAACATTAAATTCTATCTCAGATCATTCCCTCTCTTATCACACTAATGTAGAATGATATTTTGCTACGTGGGATTGGAAAGACAATGAAGAGAAGAAGAAAAACAGGCAGAGAGAAGAGTAATAGTTATAAGAAAAGAGAGAAAAGGTAAAAGAATTTCAGAGATATGGGGAGATATATGTTGTCGAGCACAATATCCCGAAAGCACAGGCAAGTACAAGTAGGCAGGTGAATCCACCATATGCTCGAGACGGAGAGAAATAGCTCAACTTTGCACTAACTAAATAACAAGGCTATGTATGGTTAACATTCCTCACAGAAACCTCATTCGTGTTCAGTACAGTCATCTCTGGTATGCATCATCTGCAGTAGATTGAATCACTGTGTGATGGCTCGTATCTTTCAACCAGTTAGAGATTAGTCCAGGCTGTTCAGACAGGTTGATCTAAGGTCTGATTCATCCAACACTCCTAAATGTCAGGCTTCCCTCACATGCTCAAACTCAATTTCTAAAGCGCATGACATCACACCCATGCAGGCAAAGAAATATTAGTTGCATATGAACTTTGAATAAGGCTGAGTACGTTACAGTGGGTTGCGTTGAAGTTGAGAGAGAAGATTATCAGATTCATGGGCCATCTATTCAAGGATAGGAATATTTATCATTTTTGTCCTAATGAGGAAAAATGCAGCTGTTTTAAGACTTTCTAACACCACTCTTTACGATCAGAGTTACGGTTAGGGTTAGGGCTCAAATTCACAACATGCTGAACCTTGAGATGCATGGGTTACAACAGCAGAAGACCACATAGGGTTCCATTCCTGTCAGCCAAGTCCAGTGCACAGTAAAAAAGACTTCGGCTCTCCAAAACTACATTTTGTAGTTTAAGACTGGAAAAATGTTAAAGACTGGAAAAATGTTTTTCCAGTTAAAGACTTAAAGACTGGAAAAATTTAGTTAAAGACTGGAAAAATGTTTTTCCAGTCATTAATTGTCCAGTTTCAGTAGCCTCAGATTACTGTACTGGGCTGACAAGAGTTGAACCTCATGTGGCCATCAAATGAGGCCTACCTGCCTCAAGGTTAGTTATTTTCTGAATTTTGAGATGCCTTTCTGCTCAGCGTGGTTGTAAAGAGTGGTTATTTGTGCTACATTTGGTCCCCACAAGGAAAACTGGTCGCCCCCCACCCCCCCTTTAGGTTTCTAATTTTCAGGTTAGAGATAGGTATAGCATAGAATTAATTATGTAAATAAAGAGGCCTCACAAGTATAGTAAGATACACATCTGTGAAATCCTGGAACCATCTTAACATGTTCTTAAGATTCCCATCATATTAGTGCTGGCATTCTACTGTACGGCTGCTATTCATACCCAAGCAGATGTGCAACCATCTGTCTAGCTTTTGTTTTGCCATCTCTATCTGTTCCCTACTGACATCACTGCAAATCCCTCTGTGCGTTGCCTTGAAGAAAGGTCTCAGATCAATCTCGGCCTACGCTGCTACGAGTTATCTTCAAGGCACAATCACCCCAATTAAGCTAAATCAGGTCCATTCATGGAAGGCATGGAGGTTGTTAAAACAGGATACTGCCTCCACCTCAGTGGGGTTTTGTGTGTTTGTGTGTTAAACAGAGAGAGAGAGAGAGAGAGAGAGAGAGAGAGAGAGAGAGAGAGAGAGAGAGAGAGAGAGGCTACTACACACCGCATATGATATGGATGCAAGATATCCAGTTTACAGGGGAGAAATGAATCCATTTAGAATTTTTTATTAGTATGAATTTTAAATTATTTTACATTTTTATTCTATTTACTCTCGAAAACATTTAGCTCAAAGGGTTCTAGGTAGAACTCAATGGTTGTTTGGACAATTCAATGTTCTTTTCTTCCTAGAAGCATTTGACTTGGAACATTTTTCTGATAGGACAAAACAAAAACAGGACCTGAAGGACCTAAGAGCCAGGAGACCTTTTAATAGTTCTAGAGATTTAACCTTTTATACAAGAGTGCATTTCACATTGTATAACAAGCTCGGTGTGTGTGTTTGCTATTTGGTTGCGAGCCACACTACTTTAGGTCTAAGAAAGCATTAACACTCCTTGGAAAATAACCCCAAAAAATGGAAATGAATTCACTTTCATTTGCTTTTATTTTTATTTCAGATAGTTACAGGGGCAGTGATTCTAGTTTTCATTGAATTGTGCATGTTTATTCTGACAGGGCATATGTAGATTTATCCTCTGATTCTCTTTTAGTGATTTTTCCCCTACAAACACTACCCATAATTCCCTCTTCCAGCACATGGTACCTGATAGGAAGCAGTTTAACCAGTCGGGGGTGGCTGAAGAATGTGTGTTAAGCTTCTGCTTATTTGCAGGATGTGGGACTGAGCACGATCAGCTGGTTATGGTGGTGGTCGATTTGACGTACAACCAGAGCCGAGGCCTGCAGAGAGGAGAAGATCTGACAGATCACCCTTTCTCCGGCACACACTAACACCATGCAACACACACACACACACACACACACACACACACACATCTGAAATGCTCCATAGCATGCTGGTACACAAATACTTACTTTCAAATGTATACTGGAGCACATACAGAGTGAGGCCAGGCATCACAATAACATCAAGAAATTCCAATCTGAATAAATCAATACACATATATTAATTAATCATTAATTAATTAATTTGTATAGCGCTTTTTACAATGGTACATTGTCTCAAAGCAGCTTTACAGAAATATCATT